>BPTQ01000008.1:166446823-166498756 GCA_019973895.1 Chrysanthemum seticuspe
AGAAATAATATAGTTTTTCTTATATAATAAAGTTACGGCAATTTTGTGTAAACATGTATAATTTAATCTTTACAAATCCGTTTTCTACGTATTATATGTCCTTAGCTTCGTGTCAAAGTATACTAATATATTTTTGATAAAACAACACAATTTATAACGCTCAAGACTCATTTTTGTCTCGTACAAAATAGACGTAACATGCTGAAATTTTCAGAATTTATATATTTCGTCGTTAAACTTGAAAAATTCATATCTTCTTCGTTATAGCTCCGTTTTAATCCGTTCAAGCGGCCACGGTTTCGTTTTAAAGTATATTTTCTAAATATCTAGGCCAAACATTTTTACCTACTGTCGGATTTTCCAGATTTTGAAAATAAGGACAGACCCTTTTGCAAACTTGTCGAAATGAGTTTTTCTCGCGCCAAACTTATTCTAACCCATTCAAAACAACTCCGAAGCTATTCTAATCCTACCATACACCTTCTTAGGGTGTCATGGGTTCCTAGGCATCACCAAAACTAGTATATAACAAGGAGAAATTATAGGATGGATTATATATATATATATATATATATATATATATATATATAACACTTAAAAACCTTAAAAAGTGGTATGAACATCACATAACTTGCATGATTTACTTGTGCATAATAAAAATAAACATTGAAGTGAATATGGAAAATAATGATATGTATGAAATGCTTACTAGTAATTGATGAGGTTAATGAGAACAATGGATTTATCCTAATCACCCAAGGTTTTTATTTCACAACCTTAATCAAGAGTGATACTAGAGTGTATAAAACTTGACTAGAAAATTTTTGATGATCTCCTTCTTGCTTCCCATTGTGGCCGGTTTTGGAGAGGAAAAGAGAAAGAAAACATTGACTTTTACACTTTGAATTATTGTAGTGTATGTGTAAATGGTTGAGTGTAAAACACTATAAGTCAAGATCTTGTAAATATCTAGGTGAATCATGTATTTAATAATACATATATATATATATATATTATTATTATTATTATTTATTATTATGTATGTAAATGTGTAAGTAAAGTAAATGTAAAGTTATTTGAAGGTAAGTAATAACTTGTATATACATTTGAGCATTTAGGGTAGCGTTAGCTAAAAATAAATTTTAACGAGTCAAAGTAAAATATATTGAGGTCATAAAAGTTATAAAAATACATTTCTTGCAAAATTTGAGTGAAATAATAATTATCGTGTAGTTTTTAAGAAAACCGTCGTAATAATATAAATTTAACAATTTATATACCAAATAAATTTAAAACACTGGGTAAACTCATTATATTATTTTTATAATCTTAATATGAGTATTAAAATATATTGGAATAATTTTTGGAAGTATTGAATCAATTGTTCAAAATAATTAATTACGCGATAGCGTTTATTTAATAAGAAAATAAACGTTTAATGAAAAATGCAAAACCATGCACGAACCGTTATGAAATGATGAATATGGAGTATGATAAATGACCGGAAATTGAGAATTGTGACAGAATACAATACTTTCCATAAACGAATATAACAGTTCTTTTGTTCTAGCAGTACTTTGACTCCATCTTGCAGTACTTTGACTTTGTCTTTAGCAGTACTTTAACTCTTTGACTTCTTCCGGTACTTTGCAGCTTACAATACTTCCATATCTTCAGTACTTTGATATCTTCAGTACTTTCATATCCCAACAATCCTCCCCTAACTTGATTTCTACTTGCTTGACTTCAAGTTCCTTTGTGAATATATCTCTAACAGCTTCATCTTTAAAAATGGATTGTTTCTTAGTCTTTAGATTGTATCTCTGTAATATCTGTGCTTGTCAAAGTATCTCTTAGAATTGTTCTCTTTACAGCAGCATCCAGCAACCTCCATCTTTTCAGCAACACAGCAACATATGACAAATTGTACATTAATTCAGTTTAAGTTGCATACTATTCTCATCACTTCCAAGTGAATCATTGAAAATTTAATGGATTTAGATCTCTTTACCAAAGCCATTATCTCTGGAGTAGCCAAATGTTTTGGTGTGTAAGACCATGGTACATTGATAACCATATGATTTTTAGCAAACCACCAGCTATCAACAGATTTGATTTGTCTTTACCAAAAGCTGTACCCTTCTGGACTAGTTAGTTCTTCTATCTAATGGTGAACTAATTACCAATAATGGTTTTTCCACAGCCTTTACCACAAGCCATTTTCTTGTGGGCTAGCCAACTCTTCACATTACTGATATGGTGAGTTGATAACCATCCAACTTATTAGCAAGTTGTCAACTAAAAACGGATTTGATATATCTTTACCAGAGCCGTTTGCTCATGGATTAGCCAATCCTTTTGTAACCATGGTGGATTGATAACCTATTGATGTTATCATCACAAAAATCATTTATTCAACCTTTATTTCAAAATATTTATTACTTAGCAAAAAGGGTTTTCTAAAATTCATTTAACTGGTTTAGTTCAGCAAACAGTACTTTGATGAAAGTACTGTCAGATCAGCAGTACTTTGAATAAAAGTACTGATATATCAAAAAGTATTTATTCAAATAAAATTCATACCAGTTATAGATCATTCTTAGCAATGGTAGTCCAGTTTATAAACAAATTGATAACCATGCAAGCAGTTTCATTATCCTCTTCTACTTCCAATCCATGCTCTAGCATTCTTCTCATGAGCTCAAATGTAAGAGGGTATCTTCTTTCTGCAAACATGTGTATCATTGTTCCATTTTCTAGCTCCAAAACATGAACTCCAGACTCTTCAAAGAATCTCCAGCAAACTATTTCCCAGCTTTCTTGATTCTTCCATATATCATCAGTACTCTCTTCTTCAGTTTCCCACATAGTTATGAGATCACCATGTAAAACCAAACCAATCCCTTCTAATGGATTATCTTCAAAATAAGTCTTCACAACATGATACAAGTAGAATAGGTCTACTCTATCTATAATATGCAGTAAATCCCATAACCTTTTGAAAACTTTGAAGCTTTCATCTTCTTTATGAAAAACCATGTAATCTTCATTCTTAGATTTCACAACTTTGAAAACACTAATCTTTGATCTGTTCATCTTCATGTCATCATCTTCCTTTGTATAATCAAAATCTACCACTCTGAGATAATTCTTCAATTCATCACTAGTCTCAGATCTTAATTCAACCTTTTCTTTCTTTGAAAAATGAACATCTGTAACTTCAGTTTTTCTTTTTCTCTTTAAGCTTTTCTTCCTTTTAGCTTCAGTCCAATAAGCTTCTTCTCTGAAGTCTTTAATATCAGCAACACTCTTCTTATAAGCTTCTGTTTCAGCATCATAAAGTCTTTTCATATCAACATAATTTAGCTTCTGCAGTCCTTTATATCCTCTGCTTTTTAAATAAGCCATCATTGCATTCCTTTCTTTAGCTAAATTAGGTCTTCTTGACATAAATCTAACAGGTGTAGGAGACTGTAATGGTTCAGTAGCTTCAGCATTTAATTCATCTTGCACCTTTTGAGCTGCTTCTCTATTCAGAGCTTCTTGAGCTTCTTGTTCTTCTCTATCTTTAGCATCTAACTCTTCTTGAACTTTTCTAGCTGCAGCTTCATTCCTAGCAACTTCAATTGCTCTAAGTTCTGCCAAAGTGAGTTTCTTTTTCTTTGTTTCAACCAGAATGCCTTTTCCTTTGTCTTTAGGATCAATTGCAGGTTCAGAAGCTCTTGGTTGTTCTTCTTCTTGTACATCTCTAATAGTAACTCCTCCTCTTGGTTGTGACAAATCTAACATTGTAGCAATTAATTCATCATCACTCGCAGAATGAATAGGTTTGAATGTAGTTTCCTCCTCTTCTTCTATAACAGTTGTAGAAGGACCAGCTTCTTCTTCAAAATTCAATACCCTTGGAGTTATTGGTGTTATTACTTCTTGCCTAGATGTATCATGAAGATCAGTACTTTGATGTTCAATACCTTGATCATCAGTACCTTGAACTTGCACTTCTTCTTCTTGTTCCTCAGAATCTGAAATAATCTTTTCTGCAGTACTTACAGATTCTTTCTTTGTAACATCTTCTTTCAAATTTTCCTTTTCTAAATTCCTCCCCAAGTTGACAGAAGATGATTTAGGAACCTTCTTTCGTTTTAATTCCTTACGAAGTTGTTTACGACGTTTGTTTTCCTCTTTAACCCATAAGTTGAATCCTTGAATATAGGGTTTAATAAAATTCCTCAACCAGATATACTTACGCCTCAACTTCCTAAGTGATTTAGCTTGACTCTCAACAGTCTTGTTCAACCGAACTAGCTCCCTTGTCAAAGCATAATTATCCAAAGTCAAACCTTCACGAGGTATAGTATGATCATCACCTTGAAGATGTGAATGTTCCTCTGAAACAGGAACAGAACGTTGAGGAGATGGAGTAGGTGTTCTCTCAATCTCTGCTTGAACCTCAGGACTTGGAGAAACATGACCCTGTAAAGATGCAGTATCTTCAAAAGAAGCAGTACTTGCAGAAGCAGTACCTTGTGAGGCAGCACTTTGTGAAGCAGTACCTTGTACAGAAGCAGTACCTTCACTTTCTTCATCCTCTCCAGCTTCATCACGTGCAGCTTGAACAACTTCCATCATTGTAGTAGTTAATGGAATATCTCCACCTCTGAACAAATCACTTCGCCTAGCCATGAATGTATAAATTTTGGCTTGTTACACAATGACAGGTAACAAAGCAGCAGGTTTTGGAACATCAGCCAATTGCTTGTTTAAGAAAACCTGTACAAACCTTTGGTACATCAACCATTTTGACCCAGAGGATATATGTGATAGCATCCCATCCAAAATAAGCCTTGAAAAATTAAACATTCTGTCTGTAGCTAAACCAACCACTGCAGATGCTATATTTGACCCAAACTGCTCCCAAGAAGTACTTTTAGAACTTATGCAATGGAGCAGTACATGAATCAAGAACTTCCATTGAGGACAGAATAATGCCTTCTTGAATGTTTGTTCTGTCAAAGATCCTTCATAACCAATATTCCTAAAAGTATCCCAAATCAGTTGCTTGTCAAATCGAATAGCCCCATCTTGATCATCAAATAATAAATCGTCTCGAATAGAGGCTTCTGTAATCTTGATAGTCCGTCCAGCAACTGTTGATCTAATATAATATTTATCCTCCTCCATATTATCTCTAGCATTAGCCCAAAATTCTTGAATCCATGGTTCAATAATATCCGGTTCAACTAAAAGAGCATAACTTAGGCGACCCAGTAAGATAATCAATGATATCATAAAAAGCCACATTCGCCTCAGTCTTGCTTGTCCAAATTAGCCACCATATTGTGCTTAGAAACAGTTAAACGATTCGCCATTGTTGAAAAAGTGAGCACAATAAAGATTGTATCGAATAATAAAGAGATGGCGATTGGGAGATAAGTATGGAAAAGATGTAAAGTAATAATATGAGAGGGAAAATCGGAAAGTAGTTATTTATAGGTGGGATTTGAAAAATCACAGCCTATAATAACAAAGTTACCGTTACTATCAATTACCCAGCAATATTACCGTTGGAACAGTACTTTAATACGACAAACAGTACTTTCCACATAAGCAGTACTTTCCCAAGCAGTACTTTCAGGAAAAATCAGTACTTTGTCAAATTCCTTCATAGAAACTAAGTATTAACTAATATCCTCCCCTCAAGCAATACACAGGACTATACAACCACCTTATAGTCCTCCCCTTAAACATAGCTTAGTAGTTAATCATTCCAATGCTCACGACCAAGTGATTGAATCGTGACACATCAAAACCTTTTGTGAGTAAATCAGCTACATTGTCATCCGTGTGAACTTTAACCACATTAATGAGCCTATGCTCATAGCAATCTCTAATAAAATGATGCCTAATCTGAATATGCTTTGTCTTGGAATGATACACAGGATTCTTCACAATACAAATAGTACTCTCATTATCAATATTGATAGGAGTATTTTTGAAATTGAACCCATAGTCCAAGAGTTGATTCTGCATCCACAAAACTTGACCACAACAACTTGCAGCAGCTACATATTCAGCTTCAGTAGATGATGTTGCTGCAATTTTCTGCTTTTTGCATTGCCAGGAGACTAACCTTCTTCCTAGATATTGGCATCCACCAGTTGTGGATCTTCTATCATAACTATCACCTGCATAGTCACTATCTGAAAAAGCTTCTAAGTGAAAAGGTGACTCTTTAGGATACCACAACCCCAACTTAGGTTGTTGTTTCAAATAACAGAAAATTTTTTTTACTGCATTCATGTGAGAGATCTTAGGTGAGACTTGATATCTTGCACATAGACAAACTGCAAACATGATATCAGGCCTTGATGCAGTAAGATACATAAGAGAGCCAATCATAGATCTGTATAACTTGACTTCAACAGGCTGTCCATCTTCATCTTTGCCCAATGAATTGATAGATTTAATAGGTGTAGTAACAACCTTCATATCATCAAAATTAAACTTCTTAAGTATGTCTGTAACATACTTGTCTTGGCTTATGAAAATTCCTTCCTTTGACTGCTTAACCTGAAGTCCTAAAAAGAATGTTAACTCTCCCATTGAACTCATTTGAAATTCTTTCTGCATCAGCTGCTCAAACTCCTTAACCATGGACTGTTTGGTAGCCCCAAAGATGATATCATCAACATAAACTTGAACTAACATGATATCCTTCTTGTCTCTCTTGATAAACAAAGTCTTGTCGATAGCTCCCCTCCTGTATCCATGTTGTAATAAGAATGTAGAGAGCCTCTCATACCAAGCTCTAGGTGCCTGATGAAGACCATAAAGAGCCTTAACCACCTTATAGACTTTGTTTGGATGTTTAGGATCTTCAAAACCTGGAGGTTGTTTCACATACACCTCTTCTGTAATGGTGCCATAAAGAAAGGCACTCTTGACATCCATCTGATAGACTTGAAAACCCATATAAGAAGCAAAAGCAAGAAAGATTCTAATTGCTTTAATCCTTGCCACAGGAGCAAATACCTCATAATAATCTACCCCTTCCTCCTGTCTATAACCCTGAGCAACTAATCTTGCCTTGTTTTTGATAACATTGCCTCTTTCATCTCGTTTGACTCTAAAAACCCATCTGGTGCCAATAACTCTCTTCCCATCTGGAAGATCACATAAAACCCAAACTTCTTGAAGTTTAAATTGAAGAAGTTCTTCCTGCATAGCTTCAACCCAGCTTTCTTTAGTCAAAGCTTGAGCAATATTCTTGGGTTCCTCTTGAGAGATGAAACAGGTAAATAAGCAGGTTTGATGGTCCTTATGATTCAGCCTGTTTTGTTTATATATAAAGCTAAGTAAAGCATTGTGAGGTTTAGAGAGACCCTTAGCTTTGTGTCTTGTAATAACTCCAGAAGTAGAAGGACCAATGATTTGATCAGCTGGATGATTCTTATGAATTCGTAAGATTGGTGACTGTGGAACTTCATATGTATCATCTAAGTTAGTATAATCAGCACCTTCATTGGAATCTGTGAAAATACCTTCATCTTCAAGCTCATCATCAGTTTCTTCTAACCCAGGCATGGTAGGATCATCCAAATCATCTAAAGTACTGTCAACAGGTGCAGCAGTACTTTGGTCGAAAGTACTGTCCAAAGTACTGTGAGAGTATTCTGCAATCTTGTTCTTCTTCTTTGCCTCTTCATAAGCTCTCCTTTGTTCATCAGTGTAAGAATATGCTAAAACATCTTGAAGAAGCATCTGATTAAGTTCCTCTTGAATAGATTGATCCTCAGCAGATAATGAGGATTGTGGTGCAACAGTACTGTGTTTTGGAGAATCAGTTCTTTGCTTAGGAACAGCAGTACTTTGTTTTGGAACAACATCAGGTCTAATATGAACATCATGAACAACATATTGGATATCTTCTTCATTGTGCAAAGGTTGATTTTCTTCTCTAACAGGAACATAATTCATCGAAGGAGATAAAATCTCAAGATCAAACATCCAATTAGGACCTTTTCCTTTCTCATTGTCTTGATCTTCTAGAAACTCAACATGAAGACAATCTTGAATCTTCTTAGTAACTCTGTTGTGTACTCTAAAGCCTTTACTGTTAGTACAATAACCCAATAGGTAACCTTCTTCAGACTTGCCATCAAACTTCCCCAGATTATCAATGGTGTTCAATATAGTAAGAGGGCATCCAAAAGGCTTCATAAAACGAATGTTGGGTTTATTGCCCATCAGCAATTCATAGGGTGTCTTCATCTGTGGTTTGGTGACAGAGACCCTGTTGAGTACATAACATGCAGTACTTACAGCTTCTGCCCAAACTTGAATAGGGAGATGGGAATCTGCTAACATTGTCCTTGCTGCTTCAATCAAGGTCCTATTCTTCCTCTCTGCAACACCATTTTGCTGTGGTGTTCTAGCAATACTAAACTCCCTTTTTATGCCTTTATTTGCACAAAAATCGTCCATAGGCTTGTTCTTGAATTCAGTTCCATTGTCACATCTAATACCTCTAACCTTGAGTCTTAATTGATTTTCAAGTGCTATTATGAGAGTCTGAATAACATCAAAGGTATCATCTTTAAAGCCCAAAAAGAAAACCCAACTGAATCTACTACAATCATCAGTAATAACCAAACAGTACTTTTTCTTATTTAAACTTGCCACAGAGACAGGTCCAAATAAATCCATATGTAATAGCTCCAATGGTTCTCTAATAGTTCTTTCCTCAAGCTTCTTGCAGGAAGCTTTGTGTTGTTTACCCTTCTTGCATGCCAAACATGATTGATCATTCTTGTAAGTCTTTGAAGGTAAACCTCTAACTAAATTTCCTTTGACCAGTTTGTTGATGTTCTTGAAATTAACATGGCCCAATCTTCTATGCCATTGATGTGCCTCCTCAGATGTTGCTTTAGCCACCAAACATGTAGCTCTTCCATAGGAATGTAGACTCTTCCTGTCTAAACTATACACATCATTTGTCCTTGGTACTCTAAGTACTACTAAGTCATCATCAACAGGTTTAAAGTCAGAAGAAAGGATGAGACATTCTGTGTCAGTGAATAACACAGGATGCTTTTTATCACAAATTTGAGAGACTGACAACAAGTTGAACTTTAGCTCCTTCACATATCTGACATTCTCAAAATCGATTCTTCCAGCTTTAATTGTTCCTTTCCCAGTAATCCTTCCTCCATTGGGATCATTCCCAAACGCAACTTTTCCTCCACTAATATTTCTAAAATCAGACAGGATCTCTTTATCGCCTGTCATACTTCCAGAGCAACCACTATCCACAATAAGATGATCTTTAAGCTCCTCTTCTGGGTTGCCCTGCACACAAAGAAAAGAGTTAGAAACTTTTAGGAACCCAAGCCATTACTGACTTGTGTTTCCCTTGAGGAGTTACAAACTCAAATTCTTTGAGTATGTAATTCCCACTATCTTTCAAATGATGATCCAAAATTATCTTATGATTTTTAGCATGTGGATTTTCAAAACTCTCTGGTTTTTCAACATAAATCTCTTTCACCAGATTATTAGCATTTTCTTGTAGCACAAAAACATCTGATTCACTTTTTGTTGAACGTACTGTTTGTCCCTCAGCAGTACTTTCCCTTTTTACCCATTCAGTTTTAACAAGTGGTTCCTGTGATCTAGATCCCCTATATGAATTGTGATACCTTCTAGGTTGATAGTGAGATCTTCTAGAATTCCTATTCCAAGTAGTGTAATCAGTACCTTGTTTCTGAGCAGTACTTTGGAAAGTACTGTGAGATACTGAAGGTCTTCTCTGATGTGGGTATCTATGATCTGGTGAGAAGTTTCTGTGATTAACCCTATTTGAATTAGTCCAAACTGGTTTGTGCTCTCTAGGTTTCTGATTTGTAGACTTATTCCTTGGAAACTTGCTTAGATATTCTAAGTGTTTGTCACAATCTTTGATTAGGTGAGTAGGACTATAACACACAAAACACAGTTTTTGACCCATATGACCAAAGTGATTTCTTCTATGTCTATGCCCAAAAATATTTTGCCTTCTTGATGACTGATAAAATCTGTTTTGACCAAAATTATCCCAAAAAGGTTTAGCAGTACTGTTTTGAAAAGGTTTTGCAAAAGGTACTGCTTGTTGAGCAGTACTTTGGTTTAAAGGTTCTGCTTGATTTTGAACAGTATTTTCAACAGTTTCTTTGGGTTTCTCAGACCTAGATTGAGCAACAAGCTTCTTCCTAAACTCTAGACTATCTACACCATAACGAGAAACATCAGGCCTAGAGGGTTGATGATTAATGGGATGAGGAACAGCATGATAACTATTGTCTTTCTTATATTCAGGAGGTGGTTCACTTATTGATCCCTCATTACTAGATGTATCTACATAGTTAATGAGTTCATCATCACTAGTGGTTATGTCCTCAAAAACACCATCATCCTGATCACTAGTTTGGTTTTCATCTATGTTACTAAAATCCATTCCAAATCCTAAGCCTGTTCTAATGTAAGCCCTTCTCTGTTTTTCAACATAAGCAACATGGGATAAGCCAGACTCTCCCCAAGCAGCAAACTTAGCTAACAAATCATCTCTTTCCTTAGTTAATTTCTCAATTTCAGCAATTTTACAGTTTAGTTTCCATTCACTAAGTTTTAACTGGTAATCCTGTTGTTCATATTTTTCAGCCCAAGCCATTTCATTATTTTCATGTGTTATGATTTTAGCTTCCATAGACTCTAAAGTGATTTGATAACCTGCTACCTCAGACCTAGCCCTAATACAATTATCTCTTTCAATCACATAACTGTTAAGTAATTTTTGATAAAACTCATAACAGTTTGAGCATACCTCAGAGATAGGAGACTGAGTTGGTGAAGTAGCCACCATAGCAAGAAGAACAGGATCATCTTCACTTTCTTTGCTCCAATCAAATCCTCCAAAGCCATCATCAGATTCCAAAGCAGCATGTTCAGATTCTTCATCAAAAACAGTACTCCAGTCCAATGCTTCCACTGTGTCTTTAACTGCATCTTCCACTGCTACCATACAGTAAGTCACCGGTTCATCATCAAACTCTTCACTCCAGTCAACTTCTGATAACTTCTCTTGAGCAACCAAAGCCTTTGTTTCAGTAATTGGTATTTCTTTGAGCTCAAGTTTAGGCTTCTCAGATGTTCTGTTTGCTTGATACTTAGCAAACCTGCACTCCCTTGCAAAGTGACCAGTCTTTTGACAATTGAAGCATTCAATTTTAGATTTGTCAAAAGTTATTCCTTGTTTTGGTTTGAAATCAATATTTTTGCCTGTCTTCTTCATGTACTTTTTGATCCTTGCAGTGATCATAGCAACTTGCCACCTGATATCAATTTCTTCAAGTGCATCTTCTTCAATCTGTGCTAGATCCTCTTCATAAGTGACAGGTAAGCTTGCTTGTTGTGCAAAGAAGGAGCACACAACTTCATCTGAGTGCAAAGTGATAGATGGTGGGGCCTGCTGAGCATATGATGGGGGATTATAAACAGCAGTACTTTGAGAAACAGTACTTTGAGGAGAAGCAGTACTTTTGGAAGTACTGCTCTTCTTTTCAGATGATAGAAAAGCAATATTGTGAGATTTGGAATTGGGTTGACCACTCATCTCATGTTCATACACCTTCAGTTGATGATAGAGATCATCAAAGTCCATAACATCCAATCCTTGTTGTCCTCTGATCATAGTAGCAATCACATGCCATGTAGATGGCAAACTCCTTAGAAACTTCAAATTAGCATCCTCAACTGATACTTCTGCCTTGTATAATTCCAACATGTTGAGGAGATTCTGAAACCTATCATATGCAGCATCAAGACTCTCTCTTTCTCCTACTGTGAAAGTTTCAAACTATTGCTTCAGCAAATTTCTGTGCATCTTCTTAGAGGCTTCATTCCCTCCAAATCTGGTCTTGAGAGCAGCCCAGAGATGCTTAGCATCTTTAGCATCATGAAACTTGAGAAGATGACCATCTGGAATGGCAGACAAGAGAATGTTTAGTGCCTTCTCTTGATTCCTTAGGGTTGCTGCTGGTAAGACTGCCTTTGGTGCTATAGGTTGTCCAGGAACATGAACGGGTTCTGGAACAACTTCATTCCCATTCACAATTACATTCCACAGAGCATGGTCTGTAATGGCAATATACTTCCTCATCTTCATGCACCAGAGATCATATTCTCCCTTCTTGATTATTGGAATTCTGAGTGAGTTGATTGAGGGTGGTGGAACAGCTTCAGTCGACATCTTGAATATAGTTGAAGTAGGGTTTCTTCCTAGTCAGAGTTTCCACACAAGCTCTGATACCACTTGTTGGATCGATATACTTTAATCAAACTAACTTAACTAGCTTGTTAAGGTTTAATAACCTCGGATAAATCCTAAGTTATTAACAAAGAAACACTGAGCAATCTTTATCAAGTACGCGGAATTTACTTAACAAAGCTAAGAAGAATAACTTTATTATAAACTCTAAATCTGCTTATTATGCAGATACTCTAATACAACTCTAAGATAATCGAACTTTTCTCTAAAACACTAATTCGTAAACTCTAAAACTCTTTTTCTGAAATCGTACCTCTAATGCCAATCTAGGAGTCCTTTTATAGGCTCAAGGATATCCTAGTCGGTTTACAATTGATAACCTTGTACGACAAGTAATCTAAACATGGAATACAATACTTTCCATAAACGAATATAACAGTTCTTTTGTTCTAGCAGTACTTTGACTCCATCTTGCAGTACTTTGACTTTGTCTTTAGCAGTACTTTGACTCTTTGACTTCTTCCGGTACTTTGCAGCTTACAGTACTTCCATATCTTCAATACTTTGATATCTTCAGTACTTTCATATCCCAACAGGTAATTTCCAGATTTTTTTCGGGAAAAAATCTACAATTTAACAACCTGTTTTCAACCTATTTTATGCTACAACAACACAAAATCGCTAAACATAATATCATATATAACCAAACGGGCCAAATTCGCTACAACACAATCGATAACATAAAATTTGTTTCCAAAATCACCAATGGTCCAAAACTATACATAAGCTACCTATACGCAAATGGTCCAAAACTATACGTATAATCCATTTAGCGGGAATCCTAACCATGTTATTCTCTACAAACATATCCTAACATATAAGGCTCGAACTCGTGTTAGCCAGGCGGTTTTTGTCAGTTGACTTCTGATATCTTCTGCTTCTTCGGGTTTGTCCAAAGCTTAACCTGCGTATTTTAAATAGTTTAGGGTTTTAGGTAATGAGAACTATCCAAGCATCGGGTATCAAAAAGACCCTTTAAACCATTGTGGTTGAATTGGTCATTTTAACAATTAGGGTAGGAGGGTAGGATGGTGGATTTTGGGACCTAAACCAAGATCTTGGCAGGGTGTTGGGGGTCCACCCCCTTTCATGTGTAATAGCACTTTAACTAGGTTAATGAGATCATGTTGTTTATTTTGCTTGTGATACAAAAGATTTGATCATGTTTGCTTACGAATTTTTGAACAGTGTGTCTAGGGTATTAAGGGTTGGTGAAAACATGAGAATGGTGTTAGTATCTGTAACACCCCCAAATCTCGGTACAACGGAAGACTTAATCAAGTTTTCGGGGCGTTACTATTGGATTGGTATTGCACACAAGTATAATAAAACATAACCATTTAACCATTCAAAACCAATCCCAAATTTAGATATTCACAACATTTAATCCAAAATATAAATATTAGGCCCAAAACATAGTTTAGTAAAATAAGTCCTCATAGTTTATCAGAGTCAGAAATGATCCTTGAACCACGCCTCCATGCCAAGCTTCCACACATCAAGTAATCCAAACATCTCTCAAATACCTGAGAAATCATGCTAAAAGGTCAGCTTACGCTGGTGAGTTCATAGGTTTAAGTTCAACAAATCATAGTGGACCAATAAGAGTTGATTTGCTATGCAAGACCTAAGATAGATAAACACCGTTTTCACACCGATCCATGCCGGATCACAAAATCATAACACACGTCCCGCATCCAGGGACAACTCGAGCTCGTGACTCTAGTCCAGCACTGTCGTAGCAAAATCTAGAACAATTGCCAACCCCGGACTAGGTCGATGTAGAAGTCTATTCTTAGTTAGGCACGGCTAACCTAAACTAAGGCAACAACTACACATATCTATCTAAACAGTCAAGCATATAAGCAAATCCAAAATAGTTTTCACGGTCCAAAACAACAGAATGATTCTCACCCCAAAATAGTTCAAAACGTAGTTAAAACGTATATAAACGTGGGGCTATGAAACTCACCTCAAGCAATCAACGCACAAATATCACTAGCAGAAGATAACAGAAATCACAGCACAACAACTATCGACTCGGCACAACCTATTAATGTAGACCAACTTTAATACACATATTCCTCAAAATCAACGTTATCTACCCCAATATATTCCATTTCTTTATTTCCAAAAATTTCTCGTTTCACCATTAATCCTAGTGTTTGGTATCCTCATGTGGGTGTATCGACTCAATATGATGCCATGAATGCACTCAAACAACCAATATATAACTCAATGCGACACAATGAGACCTCTAAACGATAAACTCCATAGTTCAATAAGTTTCGGAATAAATAGTAGACCTTATCGAATTCGTCAACTCGATAAACTCATTCATTTATTCGTGTCGCTTATTATCCCATAAATCAATCGTATCCTAAAGAGTCATAAGGATAATTCACCCATTAATAAGGTTAACCAACGTACCTAGCGGGCTCTTATTAGATTCGTCAACCTAATAAGTCCGCTACCCACGTGGATCAACACTATTAATGCTAGGTTATCCGTAACCCATGCACACAACATAAGCAATTAAATACTCAACTAATATTAAATGTCCACGATTGACATTTATTGATAAACGTGTACTCGAAACATTATTTACTTATTTATTACAAAACCTTCCCAATTTAATCGTTAGTTTCCGTTAAAAATAGTAAATAACAAGATAAATCTTGTTATCGATCTTTTTGGTACAAAAGCCCATTATTACTTACATTTCATAGTTTTATTAGCATTTTCATATATATATATATATATATATATATATATATATATATATATATATATATATATATATATATATATATATAGGGGAGGGTTAATGTGAGATCAAACTTAAAGTTGTAAAAATAAGATCTAGTAAAAAAAACTACTAAAACATTTATAAATAACAATTTTAGCAATAATACACAAAAAATAGTATTTAGCACGAATTAACATTTTAGCAACTAATAACCAAGTGATACATGAGTTTATATTAGTGATACACCTGATACACATTAAACTAATAAATATTCCAAAACGTGATACACATACAAAAACCTGATACACATTACACTTCTAATCAAAGTGTATCACATAGGTTTCGTAAATTTTAACAAGAAATCTATCGAAACTTTAACAATTGTTGTTGTAGTTAATAAAAAATTTATTTTTGTTGTAAGGAGAATGTCACTTATCAATGTTTAGTTGGATCTTATTTTAACAACTTTAAGTTTGATCTTATTTGATCTAGATTCTATATATATATATATATATATATATATATATATATATATATATATATATATATATATATATATATATATATATATATATATATATCTCGTCAAATTCCAATATAAATCTCATATCGTTATTCGTTTCGAGTCCACAAGCACGAGTCATAACTTCTTGGCTTTTAATCAATCAATTGTCCAAATTATACTAAAGTCCATGTTACGGCTTTGTCGGAGTCAACTATTGACTAAAAAGTCAAAGTGACGCCGACGTAGCTCAAAGTCAACAATATATATATCAAGTCCATAATTAATAGTCATAACGTCGCAATTCAATCCCAAACCAACTCAAAACAATCTCGCCAACCAATCAATTAACTAATTATACTCGAAACCAATGTTATGACCCTAATGGTCATGACACGGTCGCGGTCAAGACCACGTGAACCAAACAAGCTTCTAAAAGCTTTTCGGCTCCACGCATCTCATCCAAACCTCAACTAAACCAATCAATAAGCTACCAAATTGACCCGACTCGGACCCAAGACCCAAGTGGGTCTCGTACGCCACTCAAGAGCCACGTACGAGCCCTATGTGGTTCGTACGTCCCATATGTCTCAACCAAACATCACCAAACCAATTCTACAACACTCCAATCCAATCATTCAAGCTCAAAACACTAACCAAACACAAAACCCATCAACTATTTTTAATCAAGAACATGCAACTAAACCCTAAAATGCAAAACCCATCAAATTAATGCACCACACATGTACCAAACACTAATTACTTGTTTATTTCAACACTAATTAGCTTTAATTTCATGTTCCACCCAAAAGCCCCAAAAGTTGTTCATGGGTCGAAACCCTAGAATCCAATTCGTGGGTTTATATCACCTAAATAAGCTCAAAACATGTTCCCTTTACCTTATCTAATCACCAATTGCAAAAGCCCTTTGAAATCTTTTGAAACCCTAAGAGTACGAATTTTAATTCTTGAATTTGGAGGTGTTAATGAAGTCCAAATTGAGTGTATGATATATGGTTGGAAAGAGGAGAAAGAGATCTTTCTTTTGGTGGTGGAGGTGTATGTTCACTCGCCGGAATCCGGCCGTGGTGGCCGGAATAGTGGCCGGAAATAACAAAGGGGGCGGCTAGGGTTTCTTAGAAAGATAAACAAGAGAGATAAAGTAGTGTGTGTGTTTTCTAGAGAGAGAAATGAAAGGTGGAAGTGAGGCTTGAGGGTGGTATTTATATTCATGAGCTAGGGACCTCAAAATAAATAAAATTGGAGGGGGTAAGGGGGGGGGGGGGCGCCGGCTATAAATAAAAAGGGGAGGGTCCGGGTTGAAACTTTTTGTATCTATCTCGTTTGCCCATTCCCGAGCTCACATATCGTCCCCCGAGTGTCCCACTACATTTATTTAACTTTCCAACATTGTTACTTACGTTTTTCCACGAGTTTTGACTATTTATTTGTCAATTTTCGAGTTACGGTCTAAAAGTTACAATAACTCTTGTTTTAGGCTTTTCTAGTGCCGAATCGAATAGTGCCTACCAAATAGAGTTAAAACGCATACGATAACTCATTTAATAATGAAATAAACCGTAAAAACCAATCGACGATATAAAATCAAGTCACGGTTTATTAAATAGTGATAAAGGCAAATCTCAGTTTAGTTTAACGTAATGCGGTTACCTAAAATAGATTCCCTAAATTGCTAGTTGTCACAGCCTCCCAGCCTCAGAAGAAACCCGTCCCGGGTTTCACTCCGAGTTGCTTGATGTCATAAAAAGTTTAGGATACTTCCTACGGAAAACGTCCTCACGTTCCCAAGTGAACTCCGGTCCATGCCGGGAGTTCCAACTAACCTTAATAATCGGAATACGGCTATTCTTCAGCCTCTTAATCTGACGATCCATAATCTCAATCGGTTCCTCAACAAAATTCAATTTTTCATCATTACGAATATCTCTTAAGGGCACAACTATGTTTTCTTCCGAAAGACACTTCTTAAGATTACTAACATGAAAGACACTGTGTACACTACTCAGTTCCGATGGTAGCTCCAAGCGGTATGCTACCGGTCCGATTCTTTCCAGGATTGGAAAGGGACCAATATATCGGGGATTGAGTTTTCCACGCTTTCCAAAATGAATCACTCTTTTCCAAGGAGAAACTTTCAACATAACACGGTCTCCAACCTGAAATTCTAAAGGTTTACGTCTCTTATCGGCATAACTCTTTTGTCTATCACGAGCAGTTTGCAACCGATTACGAATCTGAACTATCTTCTCAGTGGTTTCTAAGACAAGTTCAGGACCTGTAAGTTGACTTTCGCCAACTTCAGCCCAACAAACAGGAGAACGACATTTTCGGCCATACAGTGCCTCAAATGGAGCGGCTTTAATACTAGAGTGATAACTATTGTTATAGGAGAATTCGGCCAATGGGAGATGTCTCTCCCAGCCTTTGCCGAAATCAATAACACATGCTTTAAGCATATCCTCTAAAGTCTGAATGGTTCTCTCGCTTTGACCATCGGTCTGTGGATGGTAAGCAGTACTCATATCCAAATTCGTTCCTAATGATGTCTGTAACGACTTCCAGAAGTGGGATGTAAAACGACTATCCCTATCAGAAATAATAGATATCGGTACTCCATGACGCGATACTATCTCCTTAATATACAATCGAGCAAGCTTATCAAGACTATCGGTTTCACTAATAGCTAAGAAGTGAGCAGACTTAGTTAAACGATCAACTATTACCCAGATAGCGTCATTGCCGCTAACCGTTCTCGGTAGTTTAGTGATAAAGTCCATGGTTATTCGCTCCCATTTCCATTCTGGGAGTTCGGGTTGAACTAAAAGTCCTGATGGTTTCTGATGTTCGGCCTTAACTTTAGAACAAGTCAGGCACCCACTAACATACTGAGCTATATCGGCTTTCATATTAGGCCACCAATAAAGTTTCTTAAGATCCTGATACATCTTATCGGCTCCGGGATGATTAGAGTATTTTGATTTATGCTACTCGTGCATAATCAACTCATGGATTCCACCATGAAATGGTATCCAGCTTCTGTCTCTGAAGCATAATGTTCCATCGGAACGCTTCAAGAACCCGTTTTCACTTTCTACCATTCCATGAAGATTCTCATAAGGACGGTTCTCTTCCGTCAATGCCTCTGCTTGGGCGGCTAAAATTTGGGATGGTAAGGGCGAAACAATGGTCATTCCTAAAGATCTAACTGGTAGGGGTGGAATGTCCTCTTTACGACTAAGTGCATGAGCCACAACATTAGCCTTACCAGGATGATAACGAATCTCACAGTCATAATCACTAAGCAATTCCAACCAACAACGTTGTCTCATGTTCAGTTCCTTCTGATCTAAGATATGCTTCAAACTCTTATGGTCGGTAAATACTACATACTTGGTTCCATACAAGTAATGTCTCCAGATCCTAAGAGCAAACACTACAACACCTAACTCAAGGTCATCGGTGGTGTAGTTTTTCTCATGCTTCTTAAGTTGTCGGGATGCATAAGCAATCACCTTCTCACGTTGCATCAAAACATCACCTAAGCCTTTATGCGAAGCGTCGCAGTACACGACAAAATCTTCACTTCCTTCAGGCAAAGCTAGGTTGGGCGCACTACACAACTTCTCCTTCAGGAGTTGGAATGCTTCTTCTTCCTTTTCTCCCCATTCATACTTAACATCCTTCTGTGTTAATTTGGTCAGCGACTTAGCTATCTTAGAAAATCCCTCAATGAATCTCCTATAATAGCCTGCTAAACCTAGAAACTATCGAATTTCTGATGGGTTCTTAGGAGCTGCCCATTCCTTAATGGCCTTAATCTTAGCTGGGTCAACATGAACACCTAGACTATCTATCACATGACCTAAGAATTGCACGGACGGAATCCAAAATTCACACTTAGAGAATTTGGCATACAGCTTCCCCTCTCTTAGCAATCCTAAAATGAGCCTTAAATGCTCTTTGTGCTCCTCACTACTCTTAGAGTATATTAAGATGTCGTCTATGAATACTATCACAAACTTATACAGGTATGGCTTACACACCCGGTTCATGAGATCCATGAAAACCGCTGGTGCGTTGATCAAACCAAACGACATCACTTGGAATTCATAGTGCCCATAACGAGTCCTAAACACAGTCTTAGGGATATCCTCTTCTCGAACTCTAAGCTGGTGGTAACCAGATCGTAAATCGATCTTGGAAAAGACACTAGCTCCTTGGAGTTGGTCGAATAGGTCATCTATTCTAGGTAACGGATATCGGTTCTTCACGGTTAACTTATTCAACTCCCTATAATCGATACACATCCGAAACGATCCATCCTTCTTCTTCACAAACAACACTGGTGCTCCCCACGGTGACGAAATTGGTCGAATGAATCCCTTCTCTGACAATTCAGCCAATTGTTTAGACAGTTCCTCCAATTCTCTTGGAGCAAGTCGATAAGGTGCCCGGGCTACGGGTGCCGCACCGGGTATCAACTCTATTTGGAATTCCACTTGTCGAACAGGTGGAATCCCTGGCAGATCGTCGGGAAACACATCCGGAAATTCTCTAACGATGGGTACATCTTTGAGGTTTCTTTCACTCTTCTCCTCACTTTTCTTTTCAGAAATTCGAGCCAAGAAAAGACAACCTCCTCTATCGATGTACTTCTAGCCTTAATACAAGAGATGATGCTCAACCGGGAACGACTTCCACAGTCGCTCCGATCTCCTTGTATGCTCAGAACTTTTCCGCCATACGGTAAACGCACAACCTTCTCATCACAGATGATGTGTGCACCGTTCTTCGACAACCAATCCATTCCGATAATGATGTCAAAACTTCCTAAGGTAACTGGCAACAGATCTATACTAAACGGGCGGTCTAGGAAACTTAAGGTACAACCTCGAACTACGGTGTCTATCTTCTCTCTATTCCCATTCGCTAATTCCACATCGTAACTAAACCCTAGAGGTGTTTGGGAGATTCCTAGTAATGGCATAAAATTGGTGGATACAAAACTCATATCCGCACCAGTATCAAACAGTATGGAAGCATAGCGGTTATTGAGAAGGAACGTACCCGTAACTATGTTAGGGTCCTTACCAGCTTCCTTCCCAATAGCATAAACACACGCTGTTCCCATGTCTCTCTGCTGATTCCTAGCACCATGGTTTCCTACAACCTCACGGTTCACAGGGTTTAAGCCATTACCTCCTACACCTCGGTTAGCAATTTCTCCTACATTACCGGGATTTCCTCTCATCCACGGCTCTCGGCACTCATTCCTTAAGTGTCCCTTCTTTCCACATCCAAAACAAGTGACAGTGGCCTTCCAGTCCGTTCCCTGTAAGTATGAGCTGCAGCAAGTGGTCGGGACTTACAGTCTTTGGCCATATGTCCTACCTTAGAGCACTTCCAACACACATTCGGGCATGGTCCATGGTGGTGTCGGTTACAACGACTACACATGGGTTTACTACCTTCATAATCATTCCTACCTCCATTTCCTATGGCGAACACCCTGGCTGATTCTTGCCGTTTGTTGCCATTTCCTTTAGCAACTTTGTTCCTCTTCCTCTTATCACTCCTATCACTCTTACTCTTACTTCCTACATCTAGCACATATGAGTCCTTCAAACTCTGAGCCACAACAATTGCCTCTTGCAAATTGACTGGTTTGGCAGCGATAACATCATTTCGAGTAGCCAAAGGTAATCCATCGGTATACCTTTCAATCTTAAGTTCTTCTGTACGAACCATCTCAGGGCAAAGCAATGATAACTCTTGGAAACGACGAGTATAAGTCGCCATGTCAGTACCCTTAACTTTGTGGTTCCAGAACTCACTCTCTAACTTTTTAACTTCATTCCTAGGACAGTAAGTCTTAATCAGGAGAGCCTTAAACTGAGTCCAAGACATACTATAAACTACATCAATTCCTACTGCTCTGTGATAATTGTTCCACCAGGTCAACGCCTCGTCCTTCAAAGTGAAGGTTGCATACTTAACCTTACAATCCTCATCACAGTTACTAACAGAAAACACAGATTCAGTTTTCTCCAACCACCTAGTCAGGTAAACTACTCCCTCAGTTCCTCCAAAATCTATGGGACCACAGAATCGGAACTCCTTATAGGTACAACCTCGAGTTCGATTCAACACTGGGGTTCCACTAGAAGTGTTAGAAAGATTAGCCTCAGCTAGCAGTTCAGCGACACGCTGCAACACTAGCTGGTCAATGTGGGTTGTTCACGAGTGGAGGGTTTTGTGGAACAAGACCATTCTCAGCATGGTCGTTCACATTCGGGTTCTCTACAGTTGGGTTATCAATGTTCGGGTTCTCAACATGTGGTGCGGTCGGGGTCGGATGACGACCACGACGACCAGGGGCAACAACAGCAGCAGGAGCTGCTTGGTTGTTCCTAAGCAAGTTTCGTCTTATTGCCACCATTCTGGAGGCAAGAAGAACAGTTTCATAAGTTCACAATTTACGCCCTAAAATAGAGTTGGGTTCCAAGGGTCACTCAATAACGCCTGAATACCTAATCAAGGCCAATAGAGATAACACTATACCAAAGCGAAACAATCAGACACCGCATCATAACTAAGGATGCACGTTCCCATAACCATAACTCATAAGTTTTCAAAATTGGGAATACATGGAAGGATACGAAGAAATAAAAAATGATCCTAACGACGATAATAATAAACAACTAGGATAATCCTACATCTCGAACCAAGTACTACTTAGTTTCAAGACGGTACAAAACCAAGAATCTAGTACTAACTAGCCACGTCTACGAATATCACTCACTGACTTCCTAACGTTATCAACCTCTCTCCACAACGATGCTAACTTAACACGTCGAGCGTCACGATCACTCTTAAGCTCTGCAACCTCTCTCTCCAACTCACCAATCCTACGCCAAATCGCTCTATCAGCATCACGAGCTGTCGCGAACCCTCTAAGAAGGTCCCCAACCTGCTCCTGGAGCTCCGACATACCATCATGCAAAACCCTAGTCCTCCTGACTACAGTACCCATATCAGCTCTAAGATCCTCTATACTAGCTCTAGACACTCCAACCAAACGATCTGTCAATCTACTCAACCTAGTACCCTGTGAGGTAATCCTCTCCCACATCAGACCCGTCTCACCATACTCCTCTGACTCAGAAGCAACCTTCGACGGTATCTCAGATCCTAACGGGCTACCTATATAAGGTGAGTAAGGTGGTGAATCGATGTCTAAAGGCTGTCCAGGGGACTCAGGCTCAGGCAAAGGAGAACCTGGTCCAGGAGAATGCGCAGGACTCTGCAAAGGAGGAGTACCCCCTTCTGGGATATCCTCATCATCCTCCTCCTGAGGATCCTCATCCTCATCAACATACTGCTCCTCAATCTCATCCTCCTCCTCGACCTCATGCTCCTCCTCACCCTCATCCATAGGGGGAGAGTCCATGAGTCGGAGTCTCTGTGCAGGTAAATCCTGAGGTAGTACACTAGGAGATCTAGGCCTCCTAAGACATGGTGATACTGCTAAACGGATAGGTGATGATGGTGGTCTCACGGACATGCGGGCAGTGCTATAAGCAAGCCTAGAAGTCTGTGCTCTCGCTAACACCTGATGTAAAGTGAGCTGCCTAGACGAGCTAGGGCGATCTGATGATGAACTAGAGTGACGGGCGATCTCATAATGATCACCCTGCGCAACCGTCATGAGAGTCAATGCTGGCGAACTAGCAACAGCAAGGACTTCGTCAGACACATCAAAAGCTAGTGAAGGCATAGTCTGTGACAACGGCATAGGGTAGGTATAAGTGTTCAAAACAACTAGCTTTAATAAGTGCATCAACTTAACCAAAACACATATCACATATAACCAAAACACATATCACATAATGAAAGCTTTAAAAGTAGAGGTACCGCATTACTCAAAACATGCCTTTAAATAAAACACATAAGTTCCGTTCCATCACATAATCCCATATCAAATCAATCGAGTTCAGCATTCCCAAAATCACAATATACTGTTTACTCAAATCAAATTCCGCGATATCTCGATAATCACATCTCATTTTCCCAAAACCAATAATCATATCTCATTTCCAAATTCAATAATCGTATCTCGTTTCCAAAATCAATAATCATATCTCATAATAATAACGTTTCCATAATCAGTTCACAATATCCCTTAACATATCATCTCATAATTCAATTTGGAGTTCATACCATAATCAAATAAGAAGCTTCGGCTTGGCAAGCGGGCGTGCGTCGGTCGAGGATCAATTTTCTCAAAAAGTGGTTATAGTTTAGGGTTTATAAAATACCTAATTCTCTATAACCTTGAGCTCTGATACCAATCTGTAACACCCCCAAATCTCGGTACAACGGAAGACTTAATCAAGTTTTCGGGGCGTTACTATTGGATTGGTATCGCACACAAGTATAATAAAACATAACCATTTAACCATTCAAAACCAATCCCAAATTTATATATTCACAACATTTAATCCAAAATATAAATATTAGGCCCAAAACATAGTTTAGTAAAATAGGTCCCCATAGTTTATCAGAGTCAGAAATGATCCTTGAACCACGCCTCCATGCTAAGCTTCCACACATCAAGTAATCCAAACATCTCTCAAATACCTGAGAAATCATGCTAAAAGGTCAGCTTACGCTGGTGAGTTCATAGGTTTAAGTTCAACAAATCATAGTGGACCAATAAGAGTTGATTTGCTATGCAAGACCTAAGATAGATAAACACCGTTTTCACACCGATCCATGCCGGATCACAAAATCATAACACACGTCCCGCATCCAGGGACAACTCGAGCTTGCGACTCTAGTCCAGCACTGTCGTGGCAAAATCTAGAACAATTGCCAACCCCGGACTAGGTCGATGTAGAATTCTATTCTTAGTTAGGCACAGCTAACCTAAACTAAGGCAACAACTAACACACATCTATCTAAACAGTCAAGCATATAAGCAAATCCAAAATAGTTTTCACGGTCTAAAACAACAGCATGATTCTCACCCCAAAATAGTTCAAAACGTAGTTAAAACGTATATAAAAGTGGGGCTATGAAACTCACCTCAAGCAATCAACGCACAAATATCACTAGCAGAAGATAACATAAATCACAGCACAACAACTATCGACTCGGCACAACCTATTAATGTAGACCAACTTTAATACACATATTCCTCAAAATCAACGTTATCTACCCCAATATATTCCATTTCTTTATTTCCAAAAATGTCTCGTTTCACCATTAATCCTAGTGTTTGTTATCCTTATGTGGGTGTATCGACTCAATATGATGCCATGAATGCACTCAAACAACCAATATATAACTCAATGCGACACAATGAGACCTCTAAACGATTGACATTTATTGATAAACGTGTACTCGAAACATTATTTACTTATTTATTACAAAACCTTCCCAATTTAATCGTTAGTTTCCGTTAAAAATAGTAAATAACAAGATAAATCTTGTTATCGATCTTTTTGGTACAAAAGCCCATTATTACTTACATTTCATAGTTTTATTAGCATTTTCATATATATATATATATATATATATATATATATATATATATATATATATATATATATATAGGGAAGGGATCGGGTGCGTTCCAGCTTTTAAGTACGGATGGTACGGATGAATATCAGCCGCACGATCAAGTGTCCATCTGATCTACGTTAAAAACAACGCGGTGGCATTTTCGTAATTAATCTATACTATTATAATATCAGTGTAGATCTGAATAACAAAACATATAAAAACATAAACTAAAAAAAATCAAAAAAAAATCTAAAAACATTGATTTCATCAAGTTTAAGATTTGCAGAACTGAACGAAGGTAAGTTTCTTAATTTCGAATTTAAGAATTTTTTTATGATAGTTAGTCTGATATTGGGGATATCTGATGATAGATAATCTGATATTAAGAATATTGCTATTCTGATATAATTCAAACTGAAGATAGCTATTCTGATATTAACATAATTAATTTTTTTCTTAAGATACTTATTCTGATATTAATTTTAACTGAATATTTCTAATATGATATTAAGATATTTCCATTCTTATTAACATTTTTATTAAATGAATATAGCTAATGTAACATTAACACAACAAAAAATTCTTAAAAGTTTTATTCATATATTAATTGTAACTTAAGATTGCCAATATGATATTAAGATATTTTCGTTTTCGTTTTCATTTTTATTCTGATATTAACGGTATCTGAAACTGAAGTTAATAAGGTTCTGGTATAAATATACTGAAGATTGCTTATATGATATTAATAAATTTACATTTTCGTTATCATTTTTATTCTGATATTAAAGGTGTCTGATGAGAGCTAATCTGATATAAACGAATTCCCTTTTTCTTAACATTGCCATTTTCATTTTTATTCTGATATTAACGGTATCTGAAACTGAAGTTAATAAGGTTCTAGTGTAAATATACTGATAAAAAATTTCTTAACATCAATTGTAAACTGAAGATTGCTTATATGATATTAATAAATTTACTTTTTCGTTATCATTTTTATTCTGATATTAAAGGTGTCTGATGAGAGCTAATCTGATATTAACGAATTCCCTTTTTCTTAACATTGTCATTCTGATAATAACTATAAGAAAATTCTTTTTTTCTTTATGTGCTTATTTTGATATTCATTGTAAACTCAAGATTGGTTATATCATATTAAGATCTTTAATTTTTTTCGTTATAATGTTTATTCTGATATTAATGGCGTTTGATGATACCTATTTTGATATTAACGAACTTTCGATTTTCTTATCATTGTTATTCTGTTAATAATTATAAACTGAAAAACGGCATATTATAATAATTGTAGTTAATCAATTATTAAGAAATTTCTTTCATTTTTATAAATTGTCTCTGAAAATGATAATGATAGGTAATCTGATATCAATAATTTTTCTTAAATATCAAGTTCATATTACTTACTTAATAAATTTGATAAAGTAGTTAATTCAGATGATTTCTATTATTACAGATAATCTGATAATTAATTCAAATTAGTACTAGTAGCAAAAATAGTATCTTAGTACTAGTAGCTGATAGTTAATCTGATATTAAAAAATCTTAACTATAGGCTTGTTATATTCAACAGAAGGAGAAGAAAGGTTAGTTGATGAAGAAGAAAGTTCAGCAGTGGATGATTTTTTGTCTGATTATAAGCAAAAAATGCGAAAATGCTTGAGTCAAGTTAAACAAGAAATTAAGGCTGCAAATTCTTTATTAACTGAAACATTAAAGTATTTGACATGCGGAAATTATCCTAATGACACAACAAATATATGTGTGCTACGCTACCATCTCAAAAAGCTGGAGAAAAGAATGGAAGTAGTTGAAGATTTTTGTATTTGTGACAGTCACATTTACTTTGATTTGCTAGAACACGATAAGGATAAGGTATTATTGCTTTATATAATCATAATAAAGTTTTGCATATGCTATTACAAATTTATAAAAAAAATTGATATACTATCTATTTCTTGTATAGATTCATGAAACTTGTCTAGACAAAGTAAGAGCGATAGTTGATGATGCTGCTTTGATGATTGTAAATGCTGTTAAAGAATTTAATTTGCCACCTTTGAAAGATGAAATACATCCAGCTATATGGGAAGCTCTTTGCAAGATAAGCAATGAAATTAAACATATTAGAGATCCAATTTTTTTTACATTTGAAGATGTAGAAATATTTGATAAGTGTGCAGAAGAGGCAACAAGAAAAAAAATGGTCAATGATGTTTTGAGAGAAAAGGTACTGTTTTGTGACATTAAATATTGTTGTTAGTCTGATGATAGTAAACTGTATGGTACTCCCATTTTTAATATCAGAATAACTTTGGTGTAACTAAATATTACTGCTGCTGCAACAAATTTTTCTGCTGCTGCAAACAAATTTTTCTAGTGCTAATAAAAATTGTATGGTTCTCCCAGTTTTAATATCAGATTAAGTTTTAGTGTAAGTAAATGTTATTGTTGCTACAACAAATTGTTCTACTGCTGCAGAGAATATTTTTATTGGTAATTCTATTTGTTTAGATAAATGTAAAAAAATTTTGGATCTTTAATATCATTTAGAAATATTTGATAAGTATGCAGAAGAGGCAACAGGGAAAAAAAATGGTCAATGATGTTTTGAGAGAAAAGGTACTGTTTTGTGACATTAAATATTGTTGTTAGTCAGATTTTAATTGTCCTTATTCTTATGTGATATTAAGAATTTTTAATATTATTTTTGATGATTTAGAAAGATATTAAGAAATTTCTGATTTTTCTAAAATAGATTTTATTATTCAGAAAGGAATACTGTCGGATGATAGTAAGCTATATGTTACTCCCAGTTTTAATATCAGAATAAGATTGGTGTAAATAAATATTACTGCTGCTGCAACAAATTTTTCTACTGCTGCAATAAATTTTTCTACTGCTAATAAAAATTGTATGTTACTCCCAGTTTTAATATCAGAATAAGTTTTAGTGTAACTAAATATAGAATTTAAATGTGACAATCATATTAAAATATGAATACGTCTTTTATAAATTTAAGTTATCATTGATTTTCATAGCATAAAATGTAAAAAAAAGATATTAATATCAGAATTACTATGACTTGTTGAAATAGATATATGCATAATTGCATTTTACATTACACAACAGTTGTTTTTCATACTGAAAGTCATACATAAAAAGACATCAAAAAATAAAAAAACATTAGCAACTACTTGATTGTCATCTTCACCGTAATTTTAAACTCATTCCTTGATCCCACTTCCTTCACCCCAAACCTCTTCTGCTTGATTAATTCCCAAGTCAACATATTTGGAAGCCCTAAAACTTGAAGTCTTTTTCCAAGGGTACCTTGTACAAAATTATCTTGAACAAGAGTAACACTATGACAATTCTTTTACACTAGTTTTAACTAGCTTTGGTTATTGTACTTGTTTAGCTTATTTCAAAAATAATAGGATTATAAAATTCATACAATCTAACTTCATCAACTGTGACTACTGCAAAGCATGATCATATAGCTTCATTTCTAAGCTTTGTTGAAACTGGAAAAACAAAAATGTTCAATGACATATGATTTTGATAGAATAAGGTTTTAAAAAGCAACAAAAAAACTGTTTGCAGCTTTATACAGATTATCATACACCATTGATTATTCTTGAAGATGAAATACTTAAGGGTTTAGGATTTAGGGTTTTGGGGAACACTTAGTGACACAACTTGATGATTTGTAAGAAAAATTGTTTACTTGTAAGTTGTATCACTTTCAATATTCGGTAAAATATCTAGATTTCATATATAAATGAAGCAAAAAAATAAAATTATATAGCAAAATGATCATCAATCTTTTTGAATATAGATTGAAATTTATTATGAGTTGATTGCTTGGTCTGTTTTTTTGTGAGATCGGAAATGGTCATATTTATAGAGGAAAAATAATAAGTTTTATTTGTACTATATAGAGTAATGATTGGATACCAAATTTTTTTATTGGTATATATCACACAAAATTTACTTAAAATTAAAAGTGAATAAAAAATATAATTAAATAAAAAAATATTATATTAAGAATTATATTAAAGAATGAAATATAATATTCTTCATAACCTATTACACACTCATTCATTTCTATGACAAAACACATTACAAAATTTGAAACACCAACAAACCAAAAATATTCTTCATAACCTATCTTGACTACGTTACGTCCTCGTCTCGAACGCTCGTTCATTTTTTTCTCGAAGAACCAAGCATATTCGAGAATTCAGGGACTGATGCTCCTTTCAATGTTTATCAAATCTAAACAGTAAGGAATTAAAAGAATGCACATCAGTTGACATTCCAGCTGCTTAGATTTGATAAAATTCGGTAAAATATTTAGGTTTCATTGAAAATTTAAATAAAATAACAATTCCTGCAGAATCAAAATAAAATGTTATAAAAACATCCATTTTTGGAAAGAAAAAAAAAGAATATATAATCAGTCTAAAGAATTAATAAACATAAATTATAAGATATTAAAGGAAAACACTAACCTTTTTGTAAAAAAGAGCTTTCTTACATAAAGACTTCAAAAAAAAAAACTTTTGTTAAAAAAGAGATGCAATATTCCTTTTTTTTTTTTTTTTTTTTTTTTTTTTTTACACTTTTTTTTATTACATTATTGAAATGGTAATGATCAAATTTATATTGCAAAATAAGGATAAGGTTGTGGTTGAAATTTATTTCAAAACTAATAAATATAAACTGACATTTGGTAGGTACGTTTTTTCTGACATTATATTTTAGGTAATAAAAAAACAAAATTAAAATCAAACATGTATATTAATACAATAAACAATACTATTTTTTTTAATTAACAAATTACTATGATATTAATGTCATATTAAGTTACTGTGATATTAAATAATTATTTAACACAGTACATCAAAGTTGTTTTAAAGTAAAACATCTTTATTAAACTATGAAATTTACATACTCTAATAATATCAGAATAAGTTTAATATCACAGTACATCAAAGTTGTTTTAAAGTAAAACATCTTTATTAAAATAAAAAATACAAAAATTAATATCAATTTTTTTTATTTAATTAAATTAAAATTATCATCAGATATACTTTATTATTTAATTATAATCATTAATGTCTTGTGTATTATCAAAATCAACTTTAAAGATTAAAACAGACAGAGTGATATTTTGTGTTTCGAGGAGATATCTTTAACCACTATAAAAATAGTATCTGACATATAATATACATCATACACAAACAAACTATGATATTAACACAATTTAAAGATTAAAACAGAAACTCTGATATTAAGATTGAATTATAAAATTTTCTCTGATTTTTTTTTAATATTTAATTTCAGAAACTCTGATATTAAGACAATATTATATATTAAAGACAACTAACTTTGATATTAAGACAAATATCATATTTGAGTTTCTGTTTTGACTAAAGAAACTATAAGAAAAATACATATATTAAATACATATATTATCAAATTTAAACACACTGTGATATTAAATAAAAATAGAACAAGTAACTCTGATATTTAAGTATCTGTTTGACTAAAGAAACTATAAGAAAAATACAAGTAGGACTTTTGATACTCTAACATTAAGACAAATATCATATATTAAAAATATGAAATTAAAATAAAAAATTTATACTGCTGTAAAAAGAAAAATTACTACTGCTTACACCATTTGGTATAAAAATTATAAAAATAACATCATATTAATTTCATAATATATGTATTTAATAACATAACAAAAATAACATAACTAAATTAAAATTATTTAGTAAATTTAAATAAAAACAAAAATATATATTAAAAACAACATGAATTAAAAAAAAGCAACATAATTGAAAAACTATATTAAAATTAAATGTAAAACTTTGACATTGATTGATATTTTAAGTCTCAAGGAAGAATTTTTCATCACTATCTGACATGTATGTCAGTGTGTTATGCATATATCTTTTTCAAACAGATATTCAAAATATGTATGTCAGATAGTAAATTTAATTTTATTTTAGCTCTTATTGAATATAGATTGAAATTACTTAATAAATATATACGTCAAAGGCAAAACTAAGTCTGATATTAAGACAATATTAATATACATAGCTCATTAGAACATGCAATTATTAAAAAAATTGAATTTATTTTTAAATAGGGATGTGAATAATAATTTTTTGTTTTAGAAATTCTGATAATAAAACAAAGTCATATATTAAGACAAGTAACTCTGATATTAAGGAAATATCATATATTAAAAAATGTGAAATTTAAGTAACATCTTTATTAAAATAAAAATAGAAAAATTAATATCAATTTTTTTTATCTAATTAAATTAAAATTATATTCATTAATGTCTTGTGTATTGTCAAAATCAACTTTAAAGATTAGAACAGACAGAGTGATATTTTGTGTCTCGAGGAGATATCTTTAACCACTATAAAAATAGTATCCGACATTTATGTCAGTTTGAAATTACTTAATAAATGTATAATATGCATAGTCAAACAAACTATGATATTAAGACAATTTTATTATGTTACGTCATAAAAGATTCAATTATAAAATTTTCTCTGATTTTTTTTTATTATTATTTAGTTTCAAAGACTCTGATATTAAGACAATATCATATATTAAAGACAACTAACTTTGATATTAAGAAAAATATCATATATTAAAAATATATGAAATTTAAACACACTGTGATATTAAAATAAAAGAACAATTAACTCTGATATTTGAGTATCTGTTTGACTAAAGAAACTATAATAAAAATACAAGTATGTCAGTGTGATATTAAATAAATTATTAAGACAACTAACTTTGATATTAAGAAAAATATCATATATTAAAAAATATGAAATTTAAATAAAAATTTCAATGGTAATTATTCTGATACTTTATCTTCTAACACAGTGTGATATTAAATAAAAAATGGAAACAACTAACTATCACATTAGAAAATGCAATTATAAAATTTTCTTTGATTTTGTTTTTAAATACGATGTGAAGATTAATATTTTGTTTCAGAACTCTGATATTAAGACAATATAATATATTAAAGACAACTAACTCTGATATTAAGGAAATATGATATATTAAAAAATGTGAAATGAAAAAACAAAATAAAAAAAAAAAAAAAAAATCAATGGTATCAAATGTGATAATAATAGTTCAAAAAAAAATGTATTAAAAGTAAATGTAAACCTTTTACATAAATTGATATTTTGAGTCGGTGTGTAATGCATCTACCTTTTCAGGATATAATTTATTGTGATATTAATAGATAGAAAAAAAAATCTACGTGTTATTTACTAGTGCTCATTCAAGTTTTTATATGTTTTTTTGATATGATATTATTGACAGTTTAATATCATTGTACAAGTGTACATCAACAATTTGTTTATATAGTGTTTCAAATTCAACCCTTATCCAGAAACGATCTACTGAATATCCAAAACCTAACGTAAATCCTCATTTCTATGCAACTAACTTTGATAGTAATACAATATCTTACTAACTCATTAAATATGATAGTTATATTCATTAATTTTTGTGTATAGACAAAATTAACTTTGAAGATTATCTATCATATATGTAAGTTGGAAATTACTTTAATTTCTTTGACTTTCTATGACATATATGTCAGTTGGACATAAAAGTAAATATTTTGAGATTCGAGAAGATATTTTTCATCATTATAAAATCTGACATGTATCATAGCGTGTTATGGATCTAAGTTTCCAACAGATAGTCAAATTACTTAATGAAACATATATGCAAATATGTATACGTCATAGGCCAACTAACTCTGATATTAATAAAATATTAATATATATACATCATGTATTTTACAAAAAATATTAAATTTGTTTGATTTTGATTATAAATATTTTGTTTCAAAAAATATTAAGACAATTAACTCTGATACTAAAAATTTGATTTTGTTTTTAAATAGAAAGTGATTCTTAATATGTTTTCTCAGAAAATCTGATATTACGAAAATATCTTTATTAAGAAAAGTAACTCTGATATTAAGACAATAATAATTTAAAAATAATATGTATTATATTTAATATTTTAAATAACTATATTTATGAAATATGATAACTATATTCATTAATTTCTTGTGTACAGTCAAAATAAACTTTAAAGATTATCTGACATATATGTCAGTTGGACATAAAAAGTAATATTTTGTGTCTCGAGGAGGTACTTTTCATCATTACAAAATCTGACATGTATAATAGCGTGTTATGCATCTATATTTTCAACAAATACTTTAATATTTAACGTCGAAAGTTAAGACAATAAAAACACAATAATATATTAAAGATTGTCAAAATTAAACACCAAACTTAAAAAAGGTTTTGATATAAGCACAATATAAAGATTAATATTATTATAACTTACTTTGATATTAAGATTATATTAAAAATATATGGCAAAATTAAAAATATAAATATCAAAATAAAGTTTATTTTAAAAGTTACATGCCGTGAATAAGTCTATATATAACATTGATATTGAAAGTAATGTTTCATTTTTCGAGTTGTCGTGTTAAAAATAATAAACTGTTTTTTCAAAATGAGTAATGGTTTCGTGCCATTTACAGACGTACCTCCATCAATTATTATTCATATCTTACAATCTATGCCCAATTCAACTTGTGATAGGAACCATTTCCAGGAGACATTAGAAAGTATTCCCAGTATACCATCATATTTAGTTCATTTTATCATGGGAAGGTACCACGAAGATGTTCTCCAACTTGAAGAACAAGATATAGTTGAAATAATTGGTGTTTCAGAACAAAATATGATTTTTGATGGTTCGGGATTGACTAAAGAAACTATAAGGAAAAATCTTCATGACAATATAATGCTTGACAAGGTTGAAGGCGTTTGTGCGATTTGTTTAGAAGAATACAAAGAAAATGAAAGCATAAGCACATTGATTTGCAGCCATGAGTTTCATGCAGATTGTATTAGACGTTGGATGCTACACAAGAACATTTATCCATTTTGTAAAAGTATCGGACTGAATATCTAATAGTATTATTTAATATCACAGTAATGTTATTTCTTATGTAATGTTAATTCTTGTTTTGAAAATTTTATGTAATGTTAATTCTATGTATATTTTACTTCACTTATTCTTATAATAAAATTAATAATGTAATGTACTGTTAAAAGTTTATCTTAAAAGGAATAAGAAATATAACAAGAACATACAACTAATGTTGTAAAATATCTTCAAACATAAAATTACAAATTAATATCTTCAGTTAATACACCGATAATTATAAATCTTCATATAAAATCTTCAACGACTTCTTATATGCCTGAATTTGGTCGTTTTTTATGAGAATATACAGCTTCAAAAAATATCGTCTTCAATCTGATCATGATAGATAATATGAATATGAATAACTCATCACCTTGCACCCAAAACTGAATATGAATGTTCTCAACAAATGCTTTGTTAAATTGCATTTGAAACGAATGTTATCAACAAATGCTTTGTTAGAAAAAGCAAAGTTGAAAAGTTAGTTGAAGATAAACTAACAGGGTCCTGAAATATAATGATTGATAAACATTTTTTTCTTCAAGAACAAATACTTTCGGTAGAATATCTAGATTTCGATTTAAAAAATATAGAAATAAAAAAATCTTCGAAAGATAATAAACTATCGATGATACGAAAAAATAAATTTTTAATATAAAAATAATCATTATATTAAAACTGCAAAAAACACATGAAATGAAAATGAAGAATTTTTTTTTTTATGTTTTTCTATGTGTGATTGATGGAATATTTATAGGCAAAAAACACAGTGATTTGTACAAACGAATATAGAGAGCCCTTAAAAAATAAATAATATTTAAAGTACAACTGCTTACTTTATTCCATCATATTAAAATGTTTTTATGTTTTTCATATTAAAGGCTATGTACGATATTTTTAAAGTACATATAATATTTAAAGGCTATGTACATTGATAGCTCATATATCAGTTTGAATTACACTATTTTAATTTACTGTGATATTAAGTTACTGTGATATTAAGTTACATAGATATTAAAAATAGTATCTGACATTTATAGGTCATATATCAGTTTGAAAAAATGCTGCTAGGAATTTCGAAAGAATTAAACTATTTTAATTTAGTGTGATATTAACTTACTGTGATATTAAGTTACAGAGTTATTAAATTTAATATCATAGAACATAAAAATTATTTATATAGTAGAATATTTAAAAATAAATTTCTAACTCAAAAATATTTATTAAAATAAATGTTCCAAAATTAATATAACATTTTTTTAAATAATATAATTAACATTTAAATTATACATGGAAAATAAAATTTAATATGATATTAAGAAATAAAATTTATTTTCATATATAGTATAATTAATATTATTTTTATTACAGATAAAGTGATATTGTATTGTCAAATCATTTTAAATAGTATCTGATATTGATAGCTCATATATCAGTTTGAAAAAATGTTGCTAGGAATTTTGAAAGAATTACACTATTTTAATTTAGTGTGATATTAAGTTAGTGTGATATTATGTTTCTGAGATATAACATTTTTTTAAATAATATAAACTTCTAACTTAAACATATTTATTAAAATAAATGTTCCAAAATTAATATAACATTTTTTTAAATAATATAGCTCAAATTTAAAAAAATAATAGTAACGTCAAAAACTACTCAAAAATATATTAAATTAGAACATGTATATATTAAAATTTCTTTAATGTCAAAATATTAGAAGCTATTCAAAAGGTACTCCAAAAATATTAGAGGAACGACACCGAATTGTTAGTATTTAAAATCTCTTTTGTTTGACTTATAAAGTCAACAGATTAAAATTGTAACAAAAATTCAATTATTATAACAAAAGAAACACACAAAACATATCAGTTAAGCTACATTTAGACTGAAAGACAACATAGCATTTCTTGCTAGGAATTCACTGAAATAAACTTTAATTAATTTACATTAATTTAAATTTTAATAAAAACCATTAAAATTAAAATTTTTCTACAATAACAATTGATCTTAAACTTCATATTCTTCTTCATCTTCATTTCTTTTTAAAAATCTTCATCTTCATCTTTCATAATTGATCTTCAACTTCATGTTCTTCAATTTCTTACATTATACGAGTAATAATTTTTCAAAATGTATAAATTCATGTACTCTTCCCATTCAGAATCTGAATCTGAAGAGATTGAAAAACTTATAATTATAAGAAAAGAATAAATTATAAGAATATACTCAATATTCATATAATTTTTTCTTATCACAATATGAATAAAAACATTAATAAAAAAGTGGAAATGTGTCAAGCTCAATAGATGTAGAATAACTTAATATACTCTATACACCTATCTAACTTATCACATTTCTGCTTTTGTACCATGGCGACATTTGGTAAAATATCTAGGTTTCATACCATGGTACTAACATGTATATAATAGATGTAGAAGAAAATTTAAAATGATGTTACACATATTTAAATAGAGCTTCGACATCTATTACAAATTTCGGTAAAATATCTAAGTTTCTTATCAGATAAAAAACCATAGAATAACCTCCAGGATCGTAAATAATATAGAAAAATATAAAAACGAAGTACATGGTTGCACTAAATATGACTTTTAGTTTTTGTAGAATGAAAGAAAGATTTTTGTTATTTCTTTCTAATGGAAGAGTTTAATTTTATAGAAGTAAAGTGGTAAACGAAAAGGCTCTTTTATAGGAACAATAAATGAGTTTTTTATTTGATTTGATCGAATATCGAGGAGAAAAATAATAAATGGCTTTTTATCTTTTTATTTTTAAACTCATCAAGGATTTTAACATAATTAAATTAAACTGTGATATTTAATTAAACATTATTACATTACAAAACACATTGTTAAACATATACAAAAGACAGACATAAAAATCCTAAAAATTATCAGCATCAGCAGCAACTTCTTTGAGTATGTTGATAAGGTTTTTGGCACATTCATCCATCTCTTGATACTTATCTTTGACTATAGCATTATGATTTTTCAAATTCTTAAAACTGGTTATCATCTCTTGATATTTTGCTTCAGCATCAACATTAAAATCTTTGTAAATCTTAAAATCAGCTATCGCCTCTTCAAACGTAGCTTCCAAATTAGCTTTATCATCTTCGATCCTCTTGAAACGAGCTTTCATATCTTCATACTCACATTCATACTGTGGGAGTTGTTCAATCATTGTCTTCCTCTTAGAAATCAGCTCTTGTTTCTCTCTGAAATTTCCTTCTATTGGAAAAGTCTTTTCTGGCTCACAAGTAATTACCATTTTATTGAAACTATCTATCATGTCAATCTCATCTTTCAAAAAAGAATCCTGCAAATTAGCACAATTCGGAGTGCATGTACCCTCTGGACAGAAAGAACACGACATTTCAAGTATACGTAAATGATTGTGATGATTGATAATGTAATTGATATAAATGTTACAAATATTATAAGTGCATTCAAAAATTTAAAATGAGGCTACTGAAATGGGCCTTATAAATTGGGCCTAATTTTATACAACTGTTTTATAGTGTATTCAAACTTTTACATGATTTTTGTGCAACTGTTTAACATCTAAAAAAAATCCAAGTATTTTTATATATGAAAGTAGCTAAAAAGTATACTCACTATATCTATTCAGAATATACGTATATAACAGTGAATATTAAAAAAAAAATTACAATTTTGCTGCTTCCGTTATAATCTCCTCCTTGAATTTGTTAGCATCACTTAATAAAATCTTTACAGCATACAAATTTCTCAATGATGCCAACTCATCTTTACTTCCATTTTGCTTAAATATAGATCTCCATTGTTTGTCCTCGCTTCCAGAATAGAACTCAAGGTGCCTCATAGTAAAAATGCCACAATCTATTTTATTTTTCGATGTTTGCCATTGCATTTCAAGTTTTCGAGGAACACACTTTGAAATATGTTCAACCTTTGAGTGCTTTGAAACTTTTAGATAATGACAAAATAATTTGAACTGAAAAAAAAATATTAACCTTAAATTTGTTACATATATATAAAAATAATAATAATGATATTACCAGATTTTGAGTTGTATTTCCATATATAGCACCACTTTCCTTTAGATTGTCAATAATGACAAATGACGGATTCAAGAGATTGAAGCAATAAACATAGAAATGATTTTGCCTACATACTGGGAAAAAAACCTTAAATAGAAAAAAGTAAAATATTAATAAAGAGTATAATAAAATTCAAATAAGTATACATTGTAATATTAAAATTAAATTTAATAGTTTTAAATGGAAATAACATAATTTTTAATGTGATATCAGATAAAGTGTTACAAATGTTACTGCTGCTGCAACAAAATGTTGCTACTGTTGAAACTACTGCTAGTACAACTTCAACCACTGTTGGTTTAAAAGTTTTACTACAATAAATCGCAGTAAAACAACCACCACCACAATAAATCGCAGTACAACCGCTTACTAATATTTAATTTGTAAATTTAGTATTACTTAATTATAGCTCCTCAATTATTAACTATAGATAAAGTACAACTTCTTGTTGTCTTAAAATATATGATTTCTAAAGTACAAATACTTAATTACAAATAAACTGATGTTGCAACAGCAAAATACTCCTACTAATGCAACAAATGTTCCTACTGTAGCAACAAACAAATGTTTTGTCACAGTTAATGATTTAAGAAAAAAAAATTTAAACTTACCAGATTAACTGTTGATAGATTATTACAATTCAGAAAACTATTGCATGCAAAATTGATTGCATTCAAAAATTCTTCTTGTATCTTTTTATATCCAAGTCCCCTTTTTTCTCTTCGAGGCCCCTGAATTAAATTTGAAAATAAAAAGATTATAAACGCTTTGTTTTCTTAAACAAAATTAAGAAATAAAAAATAATAAAAAAAAATGAAAAACAAGAAGACATATCATTGCTTCAGTGTTAAGAAATAATCTTAAGCATGATCCAGGACTTCTATATTTTTCTTGAAAATTCAACACAATAGTCCAAATATCAATGATGTTTGAGGTAATCTGTTTTGTATTATTAATCAGATATTTAAAATAGCTCCGATTGACAACACAATAAAAATCTGACCCAAAAAAATGCTCCCTGTATTAAAATAATAAAAATAGTTAATAAATTTTTTATGATTGTATTCTGATAATAATAACATTAGTTAATAAATAAAATAAATAAACAAATAACTTACGCAATTTTGCTGTTGTTCTTTTTCTTTATTAACTCTATGACAGACTTGTCGTTCTTATTTAATTTACTTTTTATATCAACTTTTCTAACATTGAATGGTGACTTCAAAACTGTTGTTGCATTCTTTTGTCTAATATTCTTTGAGTGTGTTTGTACATAAGTATCTACTTGTACAGAATCTTCATTATCAACTCTTTTGTTAACAATATTTCTTAAATTGTGAAGAGTTTAAGCTCCATCTATCATCTGCAAGTTTAAAATCAAAAAATAATTACAACAAGATGTAAATAAATAAATAAATAAATAACCATGTGCAATCTACATTACTTATTTATCATCTACCTGAATCCGTTGAATATCCTCGGACTCATTTGAATCCTCTTCTTCAGAATCATCATCATCAGATGACGAAGTTGACCGGAAAAAATTTATTGGCTCAGGACACTCAATTAAAGCCTATTATGAATAAAAAAAGAAAAAAGGAAAAACTTACATGAATAACATAATTTGTTTTACACATATTAAAATTTGTGCTCATATAAAATACTTACTACAGAATTACTTAATTCATTGAGTGCTTCAACAACAACCATAAGCTGAAATTATAATGTACGTTTATTAAATATATATATATATATATATATATATATATATATATATATATATATATATATATATATATATATATATATTTGAAATGTTAATAAAATTAGTTTAATGACAGTGTATGTTCGAATTTGAAGAAGCTTCATGAACATGATCATAATCAAACCGATCTGCAAGCTCATCTATCTCTGGTTTTTCATCTTTCAGAGAAAGTAACTTCGTATTATTCCCATCTGTTTTTGAACTTTGATGTTTCTGTAAATTTAAAAACATTTCTAACAAAAATGAATTAAAATTAAAAAAAAAAAAAAAAAAAAAAAAAAAATTAAAAAGATTGTTACCTTTGAATCTTCGACTTCAAAATTCATTGCTTCTTCCTTGACCTTTTCAAATTCTGGATATTTTGATAAAGCTTTTTTCTTAAAATGTAATGCTCTCAAAACTCTCTTTTTGAATTTTGCATTTTGATCCGTTATGCACAACTTGAAAAAAACAACCATATGCAAAATCAAAAGATTAGTTATTCCAGAATAACTTTGAAAGCATTTCTTATTTTCCTTCTTTAAGTAACAAAGCCCTGCATCAGGTTCTTCGTAATACTTAAGGTCTTGAAAGATGATACCATCTGGAACTCTTCAAAAATATGGACGATCTCTAGATAAAACTCTTCTACAACAATCTACAAAATACGGTTGATGAACAAAGGATGTGAAATGAGTCAACCCAATATATGATTGATAACACTCATCAACTGTGATCTCATTCAGCATGTAGGATTTTACGAAAATGCTTTGAATTTCTTTTATGATTTTTTTCTTCAGATTGAACTCTGTATTACTTTTGTAAATACAGAACATAAAATCTTTCCATTCTTGAAGTCCTAAAAAAGGAAGATCTTGATGCGAAATTGTGTCTTTTGAATTGTAATCTAACATCAGCGAGTATCTTAAAGATCCATTCACTTGCTCAACATCGACTTTAATATTTTTTTTATATCCATAATGTCTTCTGAATTTGCATAATTTCAAAACTTGCTCCATATTCCTTGAATCTAACGAAAGCTTAAAGTCCAACAAAAGTATCCTTTCTTCGTTGAATCTCTGTTGAATACTCATACCTTCTCCTTTTATGATTTTCCTAACTTTTGCTTTCGTTCCTTCTTCTTCATATTCATCTGGATGTTCTTCCATCCACTCCTCTGCATACTTTATCAATTTCTGTCTATGTATATTGATCTCATGAAGCAAAATCTTTGTAATGTATCTACTTCTCAACACATCCATCTGCATTCGATGATTTGGGTCATTTTCTACTAAAAGACCTGTTTCCCAATTTTCATCTTGAGCCTCATAAAGTTCCATATGTGTCATCGCATATAAACCACAATTGACTTTATCTTGTCTAGTTCTCCATTTTAGTTAAATTATTTCAGCACTTGAATCCAGCAAAAAACGAATATTTGGATGGCTCTGATCAAGCAAATAGGATGATAACAGACTTTTCTGAAAAGAATAAAAAATGAATGAGAACAACACAAAAAATATACTGAACAGGAAAAAGTATAAAGTAAAATAAAAATCAAATCTTACCACATAATCAAAAACGTGCTTGTATTTTGCATCATATGAAGCACCTGAATTACTGTTGTCTAAAATAACAGCACGACCATTCCTTATGTTGAAAACTATTACATAATAGTGCTCATATGCAAGGATTGGAAAGAACACCTATTAAAAATGAAATTAAAATCAAATAAAAGATGACTATTATTATGTTAATATTAATGATAGATTACATTACCAGTTCGATTTTTTCCATTGACATATCTTTTTTATCATTATCAAACTGATCTTCAACATAGCGTTTAAACTTTAGACAATGTCCTTCTTTATCTTTTTCATATTCCTTAAGATCTTCTGGCTATTAAAAACAAAAACAAAATGCAAAAGTTACAAACAAAACATATTTGTGTATAATGAAAGAAAAATTAAGATAAAAAAATATATATTAACTTACAATCATCACTGTTTTGAAGTAATGTCTAAAACTTTTTAAAGCATCATTTGTTAAATTTTCTTCAAAATTGAGGATACTAACAAAGTTATCAATAACTTCGCACTCAATCTCTGTTTCAGAAGCAAGACACTTGATATGAATTCTTAAAATTCCATTTACTTTCCCATAACTGAAAATCTCCTCCCTATAAAGTAACAAATAGAAATTATTATATACTAGCATATAGAAATTACATGTAAAAAATTAAAAATTAAAATTATATATAGTTTTAAAAACTTACAAATCATTTTTCTCTGTATCGGATAGAATCATTTTCGGGAATAGTTTTTCAACCTGTGATTTGAATTCCATTATAGTCTCAACTCTTTTGTTCATATATGGAGATTCAAAAAGGGTGCATGATTTTTTTCTTCGTTTTAGCTTCTCTTCATTTCCTTTGATATTCAAATCATGTTTTTGAAAAACCTGAAAAAGCGTATTAAAGTGCACTTATATAAGATATTATTTTTTACTACTATTTACTAATAAAATAAAAATAATTAATTAATTAGATACGAAATTGTACCTGAATGGCAAGATTATCGATTTGATTTCTCTCAAGATCAATTACAGAATCTTCCATACTAACATCATTAGAAACAGCAGTAGAAAGTTTTTCATCAAAAGTAGAACTCTCAGAAATATTTACTTCAGAAGATGAAGTGTCTTTAGGTACTTCAGAAGATTGCTTGGGTTTGTATGAGATATTGTCGACAATGTAATTCTCACTTTTGATGTTTAAAAGTTCCTCTTCAGCCTTGATACACTTCAAAACATCATCACCTGTAAATGTTCCATTCTTATCAAAATCATCATCTTCAGTATCTAACATCTCATCATCTTCACGTTTCTGTTCTTCAATTGGTTCTTCTTCCTGAAGAATACATTTGGTGGTGTCACTCGTGCCCTTACCAATTTGATTGACCGGATTGCTTTGGGATTGCGTGACATCAAGAGATTCTTTTAGGAGTACATCACCACTGCTAGAACCCACTGGCCTGTCAGGTTGATTACCTGCAAAGTTAGCTGTATTTTGATCTTCTTTCTCAAGAGTTTTCTTCACTTTGACATACTTGTTGCTTTCATCAAAAGATTCATAAGCATCAATGCCTTCTTCTAACTTTGTGATAGTTGCGCTTTTTTCTTTCTCGTTGTCTTTGTGATCATCAACTTCTTTCAAATGTTTGTTTGAAATTTCACTTACTTCAAACTCTAACTTTCTGTCAGCATCTTCATCCTCATGTAAACATGCTTCATCAGCAGTAGAAAAATCATCATTAGGAACACTTTCTTTAACCACTTTATTAGTTTCTATGACATCATCTATCTGCATCTCAGGCCTAAGAGAGTCTTCGGATTTCTCAATCTCATCTACTTGTAAGACATCTTTTTTAGTTTCTAAACAATCACTGTGTAGAGAAACTGTAGCCAATTCGATGTTAACATTACTTCCTTTGTCTTCTAACTCTGACTTTCCGTCGGCATCTTCATCCTCAGGCAAACATGATTCATCAGCAGTAGAAAAATTATCATTAGGAACATTTTCTTTAGCAACACTTTCTTTAACCACTTTATTCGTTTCTATGACATCATCTATCTGCATCTCAGGCCTAACAGAGTCTTCGGATTTCCCAATCTCATCTACTTGTAAGACATCTTTCTTAGTTTCTAAACAATCACTGTGTATAGAAACTGCAGCCAATTCGATGTTAACATTACTTCCTTTGTCTTCTAACTCTGACTTTCTGTCGGCATCTTCATCCTCAGGCAAACATGATTCATCAGCAGTAGAAAAATCATCATTAGGAACATTTTCTTCAGCAACACTTTCTTTAACCACTTTATTAGTTTCTATGACATCATCTATCTGCATCTCAGGCCTAACAGAGTCTTCGAATTTCTCAATATCATCTACTTCTAAGACATCTTTCTTAGTTTCTAAACAATCACTGTGTAGAGAAACTGCATCCAATTCGATGTTAACATTATTTTCTTTGACAAGCCCTTCATCTTCTATTGCAAGGCTATCAACTGGTATGTGTGACATTTCTTCATATGCTTTTGTGCTTGCATCATGCATTTCTGTATCAGCCAAATCTTGAACTTCTTCTGAAACTGCAGCAGTACGAACATCAAGAGTATGGGCATCACGAATAGAAACATCAATACTAGCAACATTTTCTTCAGCAGTACTCTCAGCAAATGCAGCAACACTTTCTTTAACCACTTTATCAGATACTACAAAGAAATCTTTCTTAGTTTGTAGACAATCACTATTTTCTTTGACAAGCCCTTCATCTTCTATATCACGCATTTCAACTTGTATGTGTGACAATTCTTCATATGCTTTTGTGCTTGGATCATCCATTTCTGTATCAGCCAAATCTGGAAATTCTTCTGAAGCTACAGCAGTAGGAAGATCAAGAGTAGGAGCATCACCAATAGAAACATCAGCATTAGCAACATTTTCTTTAGCAGAACTCTCAGCACATGCAACAGCACTTTTTTTAACCACTTTATCACTGCCTATAGAAACTGTAGCAAAATCCATGTTATCATTATATCCTTTGTGAACATTTTCGACACACACGATGTCAACTGAATTGCTTTTAACATTACCACCTTCATGTTCTTCCGAAGGAGTAAGCAATTCATTGGCTGTGTAATCATCTTCATTTTCGTTCAAATATTGTTTGGCAGCTTCCTCAGGCAAACTTGTTTAATCAGTAATAGAAAGATCCGCAGTAGGAGCATTTTCTTCAACAAAACTTTCTTCAACAACTTTTAAAGGTTGTACAACTTCACGTGAAATCATTTGAATATTACTTGTATTCTCTGATTCATCATGGATGTTATCATTAGTTTCTTTGGCACATCCTTCATTTGGTATTTATGTTCCTTCAGCAAATCCCACGTTAACTACACCTTCACTTCTCTGTTTTTCTGTTTCATCTTTTCCAATTAAAAGCGACAAAAGTACTTTCTTAAGATTAACAACTTCTTCATCTTTTGAAAGAATATCATCATGCAATGAAAAATGTGATATACATCTTTTCAGATCAGAAATAGCTTCCTGAAAAATTAACAAATTAACAGAATAAGTTATTCATTTCTTTAAAAAAAAAGTTATGTAATAAGTTTCTTATTAAAATATGTATCTCAAGTATAGCCGATCTGACCTGCTTTTGCTTTGAAGTTTCAAAGTTGTTAATCTGAATCTCATCATGCTGCTTTAAAGTAATAGTATAAGATATTTCAGTTTGGAACAAAATAACATAAGAAAAATTTAAAGTTCTTGAACAATTTAATACCTCTTGAACATCAACATGATTCAAGTTGTTATCTTCTGATAATTCAGTCGCATGAAAAGGTTGGAACTGGTTATTCTGCGTTAGAAAAATATATTATTAATAAATGATTAAATGGATATATTATTATAAATGAATGAATTCCTCATTTCGATAATCAAAATTGAAGGAATTGTCATCATCAAAAACTGAAGGGTCATTTGCAGCATCCAACAAAGATGAACTCCCAAAATTCTCAATCCTCATTGGAGTATGATTATTAAAAAAATGGTTTTCTTCAGATGATGATGATGAATTATCATTATCACTTTCAGCTTGTATAGGTTTTGAAGTTTCACAAATTTTGTTCTGATAAAAAGAAGAAAAAGAGTTATAACAATCAAATATTATGTTTTTTAAAAAACAGTATAATCAAACTTTTAAGATTACCTGTTGCACTTCAGAATTCAAATGTTGACATTGATCTTCTGACACTCTTTTATTCTCTAATAGTAAAACATCACTAGATTCAAAAATTGGTTGATAAATTTCATCATTAATTTCCTCACTGAAGAAAACCCGATCATCTTCAAAAAACTCAGAAAAATTTTTAAGTCTTATATGTTCACAGTCCACTTTCCTCAGCAATTCTGTTGAGCAATACTGTAAGACATCTTCATTCGATTTGGTTCTTTTAAACAGCCATCTAATATACAGCAACTGTGAAAAAAATAATTCAAATATTTGTTAAAAAATAAAACCAAAATATATATTAAAAAAAAAAAAAAAAAAAAAAAAAAAAAAAAACTTACCGTAAGAAATGTTATTGGACCACAATACTGTTTATTTGCAGAATTCGTATCTAGATTAGGTGGATTTAGATCTAGAGATTCCATCATTAGAGCACACCAATCAACTCTGATAATGTTATCATAATGATCAAAAAGTGATGGTAGAAATCTCATGTTTGATTCTCCTCTCGCGCTTGAACAAATCATTGTAGTGACCAACAAAATAATGAAATTTAACTTGAAAACATCATTAACTGTATCAGTTGCCAGAATGAAGTCCTTGAGGGTTTTTAGAAAAAGATCTATTGCCAGTTTCCACAATAAGTTTTCCATCTTCGTTAACATATTGTTTCCAATAAGATTGAATATTGAACTTCAATGTCTTGTAATTTAATCTTTTTACAAAATTATTTCTTAAATCTCCTTTTGGAAATCCTAAAACCTCATGCACCAAGTCTCTTGTAATCTTTATTTCTTCTCCTTTAAAAACCAGCGATTTTTCTTTTTCATTGTAGCAACTTAAGATTTTCCAAGCTAGGTTTGATGGTATAAGAGCAATATTAAGATTTAAAATCTTTTTAAAACCCAATTCTGCTACAAAATCTTTGAGACAAGGAATTTTTTATATGTGCTTTACTGCCTCATAGAAATTGAGAGGAGCGCTTCTTGTTCTGAGATCTGTTGGTTGGATGTATTCTTCTATAGTCAAGTAAACTTTACCCTTCTTTCTGAATGGTTTCTTTTCTTTACAAACAATTTCTTTCATCACAAATTTATTAGATGAAGTAGTCGTTTTTAATGGTCCTGAAAAATTAAATGAAGTTTGATTAATTTTAAAAATAAATAAACGAGTTTGCAACTGATTTTCTTATTAAACATGTGAGTATTTAATAAGGAAATCATTTTCAATTTAAAAAGTAAAAAAAAAATACAAAAAGAATAAACATACTCTTCTTGGTTGATTTCTTGTATTTGAGAACAGAGAGATCCTTTTCTGTATCTTCAGAAAAAACAAACTCGTCTTCTTCATCATGTTCTTCTGAATTAGAATTTAAAAAAAAATCAATTATGTGATGGGTAGATTCATAGGTTCAAAGCTAATATAGTTTTATCATCTAACTGTTATGATGCAAAAATTATTGACGAATCCTAATTTTCACTTTTAAAAGAAAAAAACTATTGATATCATGCAAATTCTGACTATATAGTAACCAAGAATAAACTATCTAAACCAATATCATTTACTCAAAACACCCTAGAACAGAGTTACAAATGTACGGATCATTTGCTAGATATCAAATTAGTCGTTCAACTAAAAAATAGAAAGTAAATCACACACAGAATATAGATAAAATTTTCTACCTAATTAAGTCAACTATAATTAGTTGTAAAACTAAATGTAAAAATATTTGTAAACTATAGATGTTCAGGGGATACGGTTCGGATTGGGTATTATTTGGAGGAATATGTCTGTTTTATAGTATGCTTGTATTCTGAGAGGGACGCTGAGATTACATGACTGGGAATACCAAACAGCCTTACTTTAAGGAGCTACTAGGGAATACATTGACCAACCGAGAGTACATGACTGCGAATACCAAACAGCCTTACTTTGTTGCAGGTTTGATCACTAGGGAATACATTGACCAACCGAGAGTACATGACTGCGAATACCAAACAGCCATAATAATTTTGTGTATATCAAAGACTATCTTACAGAGTCTAGAATCGCAAAAGTCTATCTTACAGCCAGAATAATTTTGTGTATATCAAAGACTATCTTACAGAGTCTAGAATCGCAAAAGCTTTGAAAGAAAATTCTTAAAAATAAAACAAAAATACTATATCAAAGACTATCTTACAGAGTCTAGAATCGCAAAAGTATTAGCAAATTTGAACTTAAAATAAAGAAATTAAAAATATATAAATAACGCTATTTCAAAACTGTTCTAAATTTTTTTGACTTTTTTCAAAACTTGCAAACTTGACTTTAGTGAACTTTGATTCAATCTAAATAACTGAAAATGAATTTTTAAGCTAAAACAAAACCAAATGAATCTATTTTGACTACTTATGTAATTAAATTTATTAGTATGCAACTACATATAACTGTTATGATCCAAAAATTATTGACGAATCCTAATTTTATGATGAAAGTGACTGAGATAAAGTGTTTATCTTCTAAATCACATTAAGCTGCTTCTAATAAGCTAATTAAAATTCACTAAAACTGATTGAAAACTTAATCAAAGCTTAAAAGTAAGCTGTAAGAAGCTTATCTAAACTTATAAGACATAATTTGAGTATATTTTTGAAAACATTTTCTGATAATAAATATTGATTTGTACTGCTAGTGTACTGATTGATCGTTCTGTTGCTAGTTTATTGGATCTTGCTGCTAATATATTGGTTCCTACTGCTAGTATTTGTTACTACTGCTAGGCTGTGTTTCACCACTGCTAGAACAAACAAATGATCTCGACGATATCACCTTAGATGTAAAACTAAGTGTAAAAATATTTTTAAAATATAGATGCTCAGGGTATACGGTTCAGATTGCGTATAGTTTGGAGGAATATGTCTGTTTTATAGTATGGTTGTATTCTGAGAGTGTTAGGAATTAGAAATTCCATAGTGAAGAGTCGGTCACCCCAAATATAATCTAGCATAAGTTAGCTCGTAGACATATCGTTATTTACTGTGTTATTAGTTAGTTATTTAGTTTAGCGCAACACCGTGGAGGAAGGACGGGTCTTTACCCACTGTATGCCTGATCCACAGTCCGAAGGAGGACGTTTAGTTTGTAACTATATATACCCTCTACCTCTCAAGGTAGAAGGTTGGACCTTTCATTCATCTTAATCTAACCTTCTATGTTTTCTTTCACTTTCTCTCTCTAGAAAGGCTCCCACTTTCTCTCTCTAAAACCTCTAAATAATTCGACCATATTATTGTTTGTTATGTGTTTATGAAATCCAATATCCTACAATTGGTATCAGAGCCATGGTTAGATCATCTCTTACATATCTTTGGATTTCTAGTGGTTTTTAGGTGGTTTTTGAGTTTGAGAAAGTTTTGTGGTTTTTGCATCATTTGGTTGATTTCTAGTGTTAAAGTTTGGATTTTGATTGTACTTTTGTGTTTAGGATCATCATAAGTGTTTAGGTTGTGATTTGAAAGGCTTGAATCATCGTGGTTGGGTTGTTTTTGGATTGAAAAGTGTATTTTGGAAGTTTTTCAAGTTAGCGACTTGGCTTACGGTATAACTTTCTTGCTAGCGATTTGCTTCAGAAATAATTAGCGAGTTGTGGTGTTGTTTGGTGGCGAGTTGACCCTAGCGACTTACCTTTAGAGACAAGCCGACAAAAAGTACACTTAGTGGATTCTCCACTACGGGTAGCGACTTGGTGTTAGCGATTTGGTGCTTAGCGAGTTGCTCTTTAGCGACTTGACAACTTAGCGACTTGGAGCTTAGCGACTTGGTTCTTAGCGAGTTGCTCTTTAGCGACTTAGCTGTTTAGCGACTTGGTGCTTAGCGACTTGCTGTCAAAATTTTCCTAGCGACTTGGTTCTTAGTGAGTTGCTCTTTAGCGACTTAGCTGTTTAGCGACTTGGTGCTTAGCGACTTGGTTCAAGTGTTATAGCGACTTGGTTGATTTTTACGAAGAAGAGGTTTGACCAAAATTGACTTTTTACGTCAAAACTTCAAACGGCCATAACTTTTGATCCGTAACTCCGTTTTCAGCGAAATACCTGTCAAAACGACCGGAACAGGCTGAATATTGTGAGTTTTCACCACGATGTCGTGAAACGAATTTTTCGAGGCCCAAATCCCCTCCGAAAGGAAGTTATTGAGGTTTTAAGTTTTTAGACCCAAAAATTCTCCGTAAAAACGTGCATCAACCAATCCAAATCTCAACCAATCAACATTTCAGCTTTTCCTACGAACAATCTAAAGCCCTATCACACAATCGTCTTTCATTATATCGATCCATCAGTCATCTTAACACATTCCATTGGTCATTGCTTAACAGTTTGGTCTTGATTTTAGTAAAATCCCGCGAAAGATTTTATTTCTCGGTTTGAATCATAGACTTGTAAAATCCTGTGCATTCTACCACATCATGTCCTACTCTACTGACCCAGTGATTTCAGAAGTACTCAAACTGTATGATGCTATAGACAACCATGAGAATATTAGCTATTCTGATCGAATACAGATGATGGAATCAATCAATGATGACTTGAGTTCTTCATGCTCTGAGTCCAATGAAAAAGAATTGCACCTGCTTGGACTACAGAATGCCATGCAAAAGGAAAGTAGCATTGAATCTTATCAACAACTTCACTCACACCTTATGTTACTCACACCGATTGGAATGGAACGAACATGCATTGGCCTTTTCCATCAAGACTTATCCACATTAACGGGAACAGTACTATTGAACTTAGAACAATTGGAACAACAACTTGATAAAGAGAAGGTTCAAGAGGTTAGTTCCAGTGCTGCACTTCAAGTGATCCACAACCAATTTCAGTCATTCATCAGTGGGGAATTTACATCAGATTATGATCAAGACATGACTGAAATGTCTTTCAAGAGACACACTGGAATGGAAATTAGCGTGTTCATTGAGACATTCATACAACTCATGGATAATGTGGAGAAGTACATTGAGGAATTTACACATAAAAATGAAAACGTGAATGAGTGTCAGGTGCAGTTGAGAGATAGTTATGATAAGTTGGGTAATGTATCTGTTGAAGAATCGGGTGTTGCTGAATGCAGAATGTCATAGTCAACATATAATGATGAGTCGGGTAAAGCACCAGATGATGGATCAGTTGGCACTGAATACAGAGGCTCATAGATTGATAAGCTTGACACATCCAGCGGTCCAGTGACTCTTGTTACACATGATGTGGATGCAGATATCAGACCAGAAATTGAGTAGGTGTCATGTAATGAGGTACCCTTTCCTGTTCAATATAGTGCATCTGCTAAAGTACTTAAACAAACTGATCATGATGCTGAACATGACTTTGTTAAACCTTCTGTAACTGAGGCTGAGTCTGAGATTAAGTGTTTCAAAACAAACAATAAGGTTGATAAAAAGGCTTTTGATGAACTTTCAAACAAATTCTCAAATCTTGAAAAACATTGCATTTCACTTGAAATTGCGATACAAAGTAAAGAAGAAAGTTTCCAAATTAACAAACCATGTAAAAATCTGGAACTTCCTGAATTCCGTGAACAACAAACTTTCAAGTAGTTTTCGGAAAAATAGTTGGAATAACAAACAAAACTTTGTGAATTAGAGTCTGAGTCGGAGTCAATGTCTTCCAAATTGTTTCAGTACAAGTCGTAGTACTAGTCAAACAAATTCATGAAATCGTCTACGTGATATAACTTGTCCTTTCCCATGGAGTAATGTACTGTGGATGAGTTAAAGACCAGACTATAGACGTAGGTGTAGTACACATTGTTCTCAGTGACCTGGCGACCTACACAGTTCGAATAGTTAGATACTCGGAGACATAAGTCACGGTTGACTAGGTAGTAGACCACGAAATGGGCTGAGTAGTAATATACAACTGATACTGTAAGACGTAAGTCGTTGTGGGCTAAGAAGTTGTCTATGTAATGGGTTGAATAGTATTGATAGAGAGTTGACGTGGACAGAGAAT
>BPTQ01000008.1:166498766-166522226 GCA_019973895.1 Chrysanthemum seticuspe
TATGAATGACTTGTATAAGAACTCTTATCTTGAAATGGCTAGAAAGAAGGCACATAATCGTAAAGATGGAATTTTAGGTGCAAGACCTAGGATGATGAATTCTTCAAAATTTCAAGGCACTGCTAGTAGTTCTAAACCATTACCTAGGAACACTAATCTAAAGACTAGGGATTGGCGTACATCTAAGAGTAGTTGCGTTTCGATTAAAGCTATTCCCATAGCAGATCACTCTAAGAAATCTAGATCTATTTCTGAATCTAAACAAGCTGTTTGCTCAAAGTGTCTGAAATGTATCTTTAATGCTAATCATGATAAATGTTTCACAAAATCCCTGAAGAATGTAAATGCTCATGCAATGGTACAACCTGTTAAGTCTAGGATTCACACTAAGTCATCCACAGTGCATATGAAGCAAATGAAACCAAAAGCCTCACCTAGATGGTTACCAACTGCTAAATCTTTGGAAACTAGGAATAAGGATAAGTCTCTCACTATGCATAAGATGCCTAACAATCCTAGACCTTGCCATAAGTGGATACCATCTGGTAGAATTTTTAAGGATGCTAGACTTAGGTGGATACCTACAGGAAAGATGTTTACCAATAGCATTCTCAATGTTGACCGTGAAACCCCAAAGGGTTTGGATACTGATGTCACTAACCATAATATATGCAATCAAGTTTGTAATATTAGTGCAGGTAGTCCTTACTCAGTTGCAGATACTTCGATCCTTCAATACATGGACTGGCTTAAAGTATGGATAACAAAAGGATTGATATCTCATAATTCACGGGTTCTAGTTACTCAACATTGATATTCAATCGGCTATGACGTCTGTTCACATCAGTTCAGGCCTCGTACTCCAAAGAAAAGAAAATTGTACGTTTTAGTGCGCTTTATCTTTGAAAGAAGAGAAATCTTCTTATGACGTATGAACACTTCAGTTCATGCCTCGTACTCTAAAGAAAAGAAATGTGTACGTTTCAGTGCGCATTATCTTCCGAAGAAGAGAAATCTTCTTATGACGTTTGAACACTACAGTTCATGCCTCGTTCCTCAAAGAAAAGAAAAGTGTACGTGTCAGTGCGCTTTATCTTCTGAAGAAGAGAAATCTTCTCAATTATGACCATTCTCATCAACATGCTTCATACTTTTTCCATGTGCTTCAGTCATCAAGTGAACCGGGCTACCACTGATTGTTTTCTCATTCCACTTGCTCAATTATAATAAAGATGGCGACATCATGTGCTGATTTTGCGGGAGAGAAGTGTGAATAGAACATTCTGATGATTTTCACTTATTAAGTCAAGAATGGCATCTCCGTATGCAATTCTTGAGGGGGAGAAGAAGTGTGAATTTTTTGCATTGCTGATTGATATTTGAGAATTTAAATGGTCATACGGCTCGAAACTCATGTAAGAACCGAGATTCTTCTTATCGGATCATCTTCACATGTAGTTTCTTCTAAGAGCCGTTGGGTTGACATCTTCACACGGGCTGATATGATTAAATGACAAAATGCTTCTAGTTGCTGGGCTGATTTCTTTGATGAACATCTTTATGTTCTTGTTTGATTGGGAGGGACTTTAATTAAGGGGATTTGCTATTTACAAGTTAAAGGGAATGCCTTTGGTGTGAAGAAGATGTTAACTGTCTATTTCCCCATTCGGATAATCTTGAAGAAGGTCGAGTCTACAGTATGTTCTAAATTTTCTGCTACATGTTAGAAGACTAAAGACGAGTTGCATTTAACGATCTAAAGACTTCTTCTTAATCTGGGCACCTATCAAATAGATTGTCGGTTTAGGGGAGAGCACTAATTGGGAGAGAGTTATAAGTCAGATTTAATCCCCAATTAGAATTGCTCATATTCTTTAGCAGTGACTCCTCGAGACGTTGTTATTGACTATTTCTCGTATTGGACATTTGACACAAGTTGATTACTTCGGAGTTAATCATTTATCACTTATTTGAGATTGAAGTTGACTTTCACAAAGGCGTGTTCTTATTTGATAACTTGCTCGGGCTTAAGAATTTGAGTTGAAGACTTGGTTTATCTAGTTACCAGCAGTCGAGGCGGATGGTTGAAGACCTGGTTAACTATCACTATTAGGAGTTACTTTGTTTTACTCATTGTCACACGCATATGACGGTGTGGATAATCGCAAGAGGTTTTATTGTCTCATACTTTGTTTGGGTAGTGAGTACTTAGAGATTTGCTTGAAGCATAAATTCTCTACACCGTTCTTCCATCATTAGGTGCAAGCTTAAGATACAAATGTGGGGTAGTTGACTTCAGTTTCAAGTAGGGTATATCGGGTTTTCTTCTTCAGTGGTCACTTCAAATCGTCTACATAAGGGTTGATAAAAATAGTCAGAGAGAGTCTTCAGCAAGTTGATTCTCACAAGAGTTCAAGTGTTCTTCTCATAAAGATTTCAAGTATTTGGGCTTATACAATGTTGCTGATTCTGAAGCGTCAAAACTAGCAAGGGGGAAAGGAGACTCACATCTAAACACAAAGCAAGTAAACTTGATGAACTTAATTCTTCTAAGTGATTGAAGATATCCCGGGAAGACAAATGTTATTACCGCAGAGAAACTCAAGGTTTGACTCATGACGAGTAAACTTGATGAACTTAACTCTTCTAAGTGATTGAAGATATCCCGGTAAAAAAAATGTCATGACCGCAGAGAAACTCAAGGTTTTACTCATGAAGGCTTTTGTGTTATTATTCCAACGACGTGGGGGAAGAGATGGAAGAGTTAGTTTCTGAAGATGAAAGAGGTACACAAGTGTGTGATGATTTTGATTTTATCACAATCATCAGGGGATAGAGATTGTGTACATTGGGGATGCTCAGCTGTTTTACCTGAGGGCTTAATCTTTGATTCAGAGATATAATCACTTATTCCGGTGTTGACATCCGCAGAGATTGTCACCCGCAGAGATAATCAGTGATTCGGCCTGCTTCTTCAATGTTATCGGTTATTCTCTCTTTGGGCATTCGGGTACTTCAGGTTCTTGAGCTTCATACACTTTCTTCAGGGGAGAGAAAAGTATACATCGGGGTTATTCTTTGGCTATTGGACTTAATCTGCTACTTCGATGGTATAACTTTCTTTGTCTTCGGGTATGTGTATTCGGGTTCGTGAGCTCTAGTCTAAGAGATTGACTGCATCAATTCAACTACTTGGGGGAAGTGGTCTCTTGACACCTTTTTTGGAATGGATTGCTTCAGACTTCAGTGGAAAAGAAATTTGAGAAGATTATTTATGTGTGGGATGAAACGTTGCTGGTGTTCTGTTGGATGATATAACCTCAATCGAAGAATCACGGTGATTATTCTTAAAAGGAGCAGCAAGTTCGATGATAATGGTGTGCTTCTTTGTGCACCTGGCTAAGAAAAGCTTGAAAGAAAGCTTTGAATCTGCTCAGCTAAAGGATTTTCGGTTTGGGGGGAAGCTGCCAAAGTCTCTCTTTCTCAAAGGCTCATGTTCTATCTTCTATTCTGGAGCCCTGGAAGCTGTGGTGGTGAATGTTTAAGGGATGATAACTTCTATCTTCTACAACGGGGCTGCTCGATATCCTTATCTCGGTACTCGTATGATCATCCTCTTTAACTATATTATCTATTCTATCTTTGTATATATTTATCAAAAACAAAATACAAAATTATAAAACCTGCAAAACAAAATAGAAAAATATAAAACCAACAAAAGAAAATAGAAAAATATAAAACCAACAAAAACCCGTAAAAATCAGAAAATTTGAAAAATACCAAAAATATTGTTTTCCCATGACATGTCTTCTGGTATCGATAACATCTACGGTCTTATAAATGTCATTCAATAATGGCACGGGATCATAGATGAAGTTCGAGCAGGAGGTGTAAATATTCTTTTCCAAAACATGTCTCAAACTATGGCTTACAGTTATTTCAGACTGTAACCAGGGCTTCAAATGATAGCTTGCAGTTACTTCTGACTGCAACCCGTGCTTAAACTATGGCTTGCTATTATTTATGATAGCAACCCGCTCTTCATGAAAGGAAAGTGCTGCGCTAAACCAAATTTTCAAAATATTTCGTGCACTTATCCTAAAACAAATTGAGGAAAGTATGTCGAAGGACTACTGTTCCTACACAAATGTTTTTCCGTCTAAAATTATTCAGAAAAATATTTGGTGTTTTCAATAATGGTGGTAAATGAGTTGCTTTAAAAACAATCAGACTCAGAGTTTTTGTAAAATTGAAAACTCAATCAATGACTTCAGCGCTTTAAAACCTTTTCAGAAAAATGAGTCATTGATTGAGGGGGAGAATGTTTTAAAAACTTATATCTTCTAACGGGCTTTCTTAATTATCCTAATATGCTTAATTAAAAATGATGTTAACCTATGTTGAAGGACTAGGTGCATAGGATATGATTGCTAGGATTAGATGATTAGAGTTTGATAAACACATTATTCCCATACATTTATATGATCTGATTGATATGTTGCATTGACTTTTATTAGTCGATTGTTGTTTGGGTGATGTCGACCACCATATATTTGTATGTGTGTTCACTAACGTATGCAGGTATATTGGTATAAAAGAATGTTCCCGATCCGGATCCCACAATTGAAGATGATTGGATGTCGAAAGGAAAGGGTAACAATATCTTGGGTTGACAAATGAAGAAACGGAGCTTAATTGGACTTCTATGGAGAGTTGGCATAAATGCAACATAAGAGGTCTCACTGCATCAGCAGATGGTTTTCTTCTAAGTGATTGAAGAAACGGAGCTTAATTTGACCTCAGTTGGCATTCAAAATGCAACGTAAGAAGAAGTCTCACTACATCAGCAGATGGTTATTCTTCCAAACCCTACAACAACAACAACGGAAGCTTCTCATCCACTAACGTGTCTTTGTGTAGGATACCATTTTTAAACAATTTTGAATAATTTGATTAAATTGTTTTGAAAATGGAAAAATATTGTTTTGAAAATTAATTGAACTAAAATTTGAAAATCACCGGACTTCTTTTTATCAAAACCTAGGTCACTCAATTATTTACTTCTATCATCGATTGAGGGGGAGAGTGATTTAAAATATAATATTTTCAAACAATATTTCTTCATAAAAGTTCCGGTTTGTACGTTAAAATGTGGTGATCTAAAGATTTAATGTTATGTCATGGTATGATTTTCTTTAAAACTCAAAGATCTGTCAAAATGAAACTTTTTCTGTTCTTGTTTGATTGTGAAATTGTTTTATTTTACTAAAAGATCTCTTAAAACAATCATACCTGACACTAACAATCTTTAATGTCTTAAAATGGTCCTTATCTGTCATTTTTTAAAATTAAATCTTGCCACGTCTTTCCCCAAAAATCTTTTAAATGATTTAAATCAATTGGGATCACAAATCTCAAAAGGTTTGAAATTTTGATCGGGGTAGAGATCGTGAGTTAAATCTCTTATCTGTTTAAATGGAATTGGTTTTAGTCCTTTAAAGGCACTCCTGCCTCCATGTGCCAAACGATTTCATACACAATGCACATGTTGAGGAGGAGGATTTATCCAAAAATATGATGAGTATTTAAACCAGGCCACATATTCTCCCATGTTTTCTAAACCTTATTAAATCACTTGGGATCCAAAATCTCAAAGGGTTTGATATTGTTGATCGGGGGAGAATTTGTGATTTAATAATGAAATTTGATAAAAGGTGATCGTTTTGATTTAATTGTGCAGGCTGCTCTCTCATATGTGCTAAACGTTTTCGAACCTCGAAGCACATATTGAGGGGGAGCATAACTATCGAGGTACAAAAGTTTTTTTAAAAAGAGACTTATAAAGTACCTTGATTGAGTTTTCAAATGGTTTTCTTAATGGCTTTTGTAATCGTGGATGTGCTTCAAAAGAACTCTTGCCTCTATGTGATAAAAATGATTTCAAATATCCTATGCACATATTGAGGGGGAGAATTTTACCATGGAAATCAAATGGCTTTTTCGTATGAAAATTGTGATCATAGAAAATATTTCAAAGTCCTCTTGCCTCCTTGTGCTAAACAATTTCTAAATCATACGCACATGTTGAGGGGGAGGTTTTCTAAATGATCAAAACTATTAAGGTACAAAATGCTTTGATCTCGTATCACAAGCACCTTGATTGGTTTTCCAAAAGATTTTTCAATTGGTTTCATGAAGGAAAGAACAATACCAAAAGACCGACCAATTTACTTTATGCATGGTGTTATAAGGATGGTTAGGTTAGGTATTTGTTCCCACGATCCGCCAGAACCGGAGGGATCTACCCAGGGACAATCCACTAGATAGTGTAGTGTCCTTAGGTATATTGAAAAAAGGAGAAAAATGAGAATATGGGAAGAGTGCTGATTGAGACAGAGCTATTACTGGAATAAACCCAACAAGGTTCTAGTAATGAAGTCTCGGTAAGCACTGAAGGGGTTGAAGAATGAAAAAGAAATGAATATGAAAAAGGGTGAAAAGAAATAGCCCTCCAATAATTCAACCTTAGGGCAGTAACCGGGTTCAATACATATGCTACTAAGTGGTTACTAAGGTAACACTGGTATTAAAGACAAGACGTCATGGACCCAGTGACACACTGCACTACAACTTCCCAAGCCACTCAAGTTCCTCTTAAAAGGGCTTGTTTCATTCTCACGGGGAACCGACATAATCTATCGACTTTCTCTTAGAGATTGTTGATATTGAAGAAGGAGACCCTCTCCCTAGTCTCCGGCACAGGAACCAAAAGTGCACTATTGAGTCTAGAGCCAAGAGATCATCCACAATATCTCGTTAGGACACTAAATTCTTGAAGACTTGCTTTTTCACACAATGTGGAAAGTAAGTATATATTAAGAGTCCTACGCATTATCCTTGTGGTATTGCCAGAACATCCGAGTGATATGTAAAAATATTCACAATGAAGATGGAAATCCTTCTAGAGCCAACATCAAACAAGCTCTTGGTGGGTGACATGTGAAATCTTGCAAAAGATCAAGCTTGTGACAACTGGATAGAAACGATGGGGCGATTCATTATTGAATCAACCTTGGTCCAGAAATGGAATTGACGAATACTTTTGGAAAAACCGTTCGATGTGCAAACCTTCTTTTCTCTAGCACGTCGAATGTGTACTTATGTTTTCAAATTCAAAAAGTATCTCTGATTGAAAAAAAAAATACTTTTAGAAAAACCGTTCGATGTGCGAATCTCTTCTTTTCGCTAGCACGTCGATTGTGTACTATTTTCAAATACAAAAAGTGTTTTGATTGAAAATTGATCTTTCTCATAAAACCTTCGTCGTATTGCAAAACTCTTTATTCTAAGCAATACGCGATTGTTTTCAAATCAATTTTTCATCAATCAGTGAATCTCAATTCGCTGGTTCACTCACTCGGTGTTGTCTTCTTTGAGACGTTCCGGTTTGAGAACAGCTAGAACAGCTGCGAAACCCTGTCAAGGAGATTCTTAGGAATCCTACCTGATCACAGGCAGTACTTGTACTGATCAACGGGGAACCGTGGGCCGTGTACCTCAATTCAACGAAAGTGATCAAAGACACTTTCGTGCGCTTTATTGCTAACTGTTGTTTGCAGGTACATTTGGACGATTGCAGCTGATCAGAATTGAGGAGTCAATCCAATGCCGCATGCTCACAGCATCCACACTTAATTTGAAGAAATCATGACTGGTGCATATCTACATAACCTGGCTCTGATATTTCATACTATGCTTCTGCTTCGCTGCTACAAATATCATGAACCAGTAAAGCTTCCGCTACTCTGATGGAAAGATGTCATGATCCAGAATGTGTGAGCATGTCGGTCCGAAAGTCACAACTTCACATGATGGCAACACAATAAAGGGTGATCCAGAGATTTACTGTGGCTGATGATCTCAATTAAAGCTCGAAGATCATCAATGATGTGGATCATTATAAAGGCCTCCACTTAAAGTACAAAGTTATCAGACTTTAAAGAATCACTGCAAAAGCACAAAGATGCAGATGTTGAAGAATTAATGTCTACGAGCTCAAGACTGAAGATTAAATAGAATGCTTGGATTCGAAATGTAAAATATGGGGTGACCTCCCTTAGGGGGAGATTGTTAGGAATTAGAAATTCCATAGTGAAGAGTCGGTCACCCCAAATATAATCTAGCATAAGTTAGCTCGTAGACATATCGTTATTTACTGTGTTATTAGTTAGTTATTTAGTTTAGGGCAACACCGTGGAGGAAGGACGGGTCTTTACCCACTGTATGCCTGATCCACAGTCCGAAGGAGGACGTTTAGTTTGTAACTATATATACCCTCTACCTCTCAAGGTAGAGGGTTGGACCTTTCATTCATCTTAATCTAACCTTCTATGTTTTCTTTCACTTTCTCTCTCTAGAAAGGCTCCCACTTTCTCTCTCTAAAACCTCTAAATAATTCGACCATATTATTGTTTGTTATGTGTTTATGAAATCCAATATCCTACAGAGAGGGACGCTGAGATTCCTGTGTTTTAAAGCTAGCTTTAGTGAACTTTGATTCAATCTAAATGACTGAAAATGAAGTTTTAAGCTAAAACAAGAGCAAATGAAAGAATTTTAACTACTTACGCAACTAAATTGGTTATTATGCAACTACATCTAACTGTTATGATGCAAAAATTATTGACGAATCCTAATTTTCACTTTTAAAAGAAATAAACTATGGATATCATCCAACTTCTGACTATATAGTAACCAAAGAATAAACTATCTAAACCAATATTACTTACTCAAAACACCCTAGAACAGAGAATCATGACCATAACCAAACACTCCTTTATGATGAAAGTAACTAAGACAAAGTGTTTATAAGACATAATTTGAGTATATTTTGATTTTTACTTGTATCATATAACAAATAGTTGGAAATCAAATCTAATCAATCTTACTAACACTTGTAAACATACACAATGCATTCTATTCGAAATTAAACAACAAATATTCATTTTGCAGTGTATTGTGATATTAATTAAACATCATGAACTGGATCTACAACCAAAGTTACAAAACTAAAAATATACAGATCATTTGCTAGATATCCAATAAGTCCTTCAAGTAAAAATAGAAAGTAAATCACACACAGAATATAGATAAAATTTTCTAGCTAATTAAGTCAACTATAATTCAAATAAAAATCATTAACATACCTTCAACTGCATAGTTTACCTTCTTCTTTTTTCGTCTATCTTCCTTGCATAAATATTGTGGTTCACCTAATATGTAATAAGAATTTTTTAATTAAAATCAAAAATAAGTATATAATTATTTATAAAAAATATAAATAATAACCTTCAGTAAGACGCTCTATACTCGTTTTACGTTTCTTATTCTTCTGTACATCCAAAGTTACATCTAAAAAACAAAAAAAAAAACACTATTAACATACAAATTTGTTTAATATCACAGTCAATAATGATCGATTTAAAAAGGAAAATCAAATGGAATATTAATAACAAACTGTTAAGATTAACAGAAAAATAAAACTAACCTCCAGTTTTATTTTTAGTAGAACCGGAATAAAAGATTTTAACTGAAAAAAATAATAATAAAAAATATTAGAATAAACATTATAAGAACTTAAACTAAAATTATAACAAAACAATATATGATTCGTTACATTTTTTAATTCCTTTGTTTTCTGAAGTATTTTGAATATGTAGTGGATGATCCATCGAATGCAATTTGATTTTTTCTGGAAATTTTAGTTTTCTGAAGGTATCAGAGTGTGTTTGATATTTTAGAAGAGAAGTGACTGTGATATTGGATCATGTTTTTGGGCGTTATAACATTTACGTCTAAAAAAACATTTGGGTTTAAAAAAAAAGAAATTGGGCTTCTAACAAAATGGACTATTATTCAGGGCTTTAAGCAAAAAGATGGATACCATTATTGACTTTTGTATAAAAAATAGGCCCGTTTGTATTATTCAGGATTTCAGGGCTTCTAACAAAAATGGACAATTATTCAGGGCTTTAAGCAAAAAGATGGATACCATTATTCAGGGCTTTAAGCAAAAAAATTTCGTTCATTTCTTTTGCATATTAAATCATTCTACCTAAAAAAATCTCTTTCGTTTCTTTTGCTCGCACTCTAATTATTCAAAAACCAAATACCAAAACCAAACAAAATATGGTTAGTCCAAATACGATAAAAAATGTCCTGTTTGTATGTCAAACAGGACTGGAATGATTTGAACCAGACAAATACCTGTCTGGTCGGTTTTATTGGTCAGTCCAATCGATCAAATCAGATAGCTCAACCTTAAGTAGAATAAAGAAAAAAATGTAATCTTATTTTAACAAACTATATTTAGTTATCAAACAACTATATTTATAAAAAATAAGATTACTCGAAATCACATTTTTAATCTTTAAGTTTCTATAATATCCAAGGTCGCAAAAAAAGTCTACAAGGCCGATTAATCACCGATTACACGCTACTGAGCCACCGACCTTTCCAATTTGTGTAAATCACTCAAACAAGTTAGTCAACTGTCGTTAACGATGCTCAAACTTACCAAAAACTTACAAATCTTGCGAAAAATACATTAATATCGTAATAAATTAGTTTTAATCACAGTTTATATTTATTTACAAGATGCTTTTCAAGGAAAAGTTTGCTGGGAATATCAAAACTTAAGGTAAAATACGAAAAGCTTGCCAAAAATGTCAATATGATTTATCACCGATCACTATTTTTGCAACCCTAAACAAATGTAGTCACTTATAATCGTTGTTTATATCTATTACAAGATGTTTTTAAGAAAAATCTTTCCGGGGTTACCCAAACTTGCCGGAAATACACAAAACTTGTCAAAAATGTCAATATGATTCACGATTTTTGCAAACCTTGATAATATCACATTATAAACAAAAATAAAACGTAAAAAACTTGAATATCACATAAAATATAAAAAATAATAATTTGTTCGGGTTTTATCTTTCCATACTGATCGGGTTAAAAAAATCAACCACCCAGTATATTAAACTTAAATGAATGCATTTTCTCTCTCATAATTTTATTTCAATTCATAAAAACATAAACCCCAAAAATCAAATTCCAGACCCCCCAAAAAAAAATTTGATGGCGAAGAAAAAAAGAAATCATAATTTGACAACAAATTATGTTATTCAAATCGCAGAATTGCTAGGTATATTTGCTTAGTTTATCTTACAACCTTTTATGATATTACCATGTATAATATCAGAATAACTACTTAATACAATTACTCTGATATTAAAAATATCCTTATTATGATAGTTATTCTGATATTAACACTGGTACTTATTATTATTATTATTATTATTATTATTATTATTATTATTATTATTATTATTATTATTATTATTATTATTATTATTATTATTATTATTATTATTATTATTATTATTATTATTTTGTTATTATTATTATTATTATTATTGTAATTATTGTAATTATTTTGTTAATAAATTACTAAAATCTTATTATGAAAAAGATGATCATGCAAGAAGAAGAACAAAAAGAAGAAGACGAATACGACAAGTAGGGAAAGGTATTTTTGAAATCTGTTATGTTCATTAAATTATGTGATTTTACATGATGAAAATATAGTTAAATTGTTTTTTTTTGGGAAAGGGAACTAACAGCCCCGACAAATAGATTAATAACAAAAGAATATACTATCAACTTATATGGACAACACCCATATAAGCAAAGTTCCTAGACATGCCTAAAACATGCTTCGGGAACATGATTAAAAAAGAAATAAAAATACCTCTATTAGAACAATACCAAATAAAAAAACAACTATGACAATAGAGGATAAATAGATCACAATAACTAGCCATATCATCAACATAAGTCTTCAAAACAGCATCTTTAACTTCATATATGGCTCTTCGTTGTTCATCAACAGGCCGAACCCAATAATACTTCAAAAAATAATGAACCCAATCTACCTTATAGCTCCCATACACATTAACGATTCTACACCTAATAACATTATCAAAAGGCCAAAAATAACAGCACCAATACCACAATAAACCCAAACACTCCCTTAACACAAAAAAACTCCTAACCAAACAACCTAACCACAGATTACCCATCATATTATCTCGACTCATAACCTTTTTATGCCTCTTCAACTCAATAAACTTCCAACAAACAACCGCAACATTAAACATTTAACCTGAACATACAACTCCTACCATTACTCTTCAAAACACATAAATCCCAAAGTTTAGCAGCTTCCAATGTTTGCCTAGAACATCTCATCTTTAAACTTAATATCCTTAGCCTAACAGTCTCCCTTATGACTCCACAAAGATCATCAAAATTCCTGCTTTTTTGCTGAAAAAGCCTAAGATTCCTTTCTTGCCAAATAAAGTACACCAAAGCACCAATTACCAGTCTTTGAAGAATACTCCAAACTGACTTATTAACTGGTTTTCCATATAAATAGAGAACGATCAAATTAAGAGAATCAGGAGCATTTTCCAGCTTAACCAAATCTTTGAAATGACGCCATAACTTTGAAGCAAAAGAACATTCAAAAAATAGATGATTGTGGGAATCCTGGACAGACTTACACAAAGGGAAAAGAAGGTTACCTTGATTCTGCCATCTCGCAACTCTATCTTGAGTCTTCAACTTACTGTTGATGGCAAGCCAAAATATAAAAGCATGCCTAGGAATATTTTGACTATACCATACAAGCTTATACCAAGGGACAACAGGCTTTGTAACAGATAAATCAGACCACACCTTCTTAACAGAAAAAGCACCAGATATACCACTATTTGATTTCCATAATACTCTATCTTTTCTATCACGAAAAAGCAATGGCGGTGGGAGCTGGAAAAGAAATGGAAACTTACTTCTCCATGGAGCAGGCCAGTTCCACTCACCACGACACACAATATCAGCCACTTTACAGTCAAGAGACAATCCAGAGCCAAAAATGTCTCTCTTGGTTATAAATTGACTTAGAGGACCAAGGAAAAGCCAATTATCAAACCAAACAGAGGTTTGTGAACCATCACCAATATTATACACAAAATGATCTCTGACAATACTTTTACATTGAAGAATCTTCTTCCAACCCCAAGAAACATCATTTAATTCAGGCACATCCCAAAAATTCCTAGGATTTGAACTTCTGTCTGTCAGCCTATAGGAGTTCACCCATTTAACCCAAAGCGAGTCCTTCTTAGACACAATGTTCCAAATATGCTTTACCATCAAAGAAACGTTCCATATGTGCAAAGATTTAATACCTAACCCACCTTGAATTTTTAAAAGACAAACATCATCCCACTTAACTTTTGCACTCCCTTGAAGCAAAGAACCATTAGACCACAGAAAACCCCTCATAAGCTTTTCAATTTCCTGCATAACTGAGATAGGAAGGATGAAAAACGAAGACCAGTACACTTGCAAAGAACCCACAACAGACTTGATTAACTGAAGCCTTCCAGCAAAAGATAAGGATTTGTTTTTCCAGTCATGCAACCTTTTCCTCACTTTATCAACCAAACTATTGCAATGATGCTTATATAATCTTGTAGAAATGAGCGGGACACCTAGGTACCTAACAGGCAAAGTACCAACTGGAAACGGCAAGATATCTAAAATTGCATCTCTAATATGAACCGGAACATTTCCAAAAAAAGCAATACTCTTACTTAAATTTGGCTTGAGCCCAGACACCCCACTAAACTCCTCAAGAGCTGATTTGATAATAGAAACAGAGCGCTTATCAGCTTTAGCAAAAATCATCAAATCGTCTGTAAAACAGAGATGAGTAAGAGAGACCTTATCACATCTCCAATGATACTTAAAATGACCATCCTCATCAATCTTTCTCTTCAACATAAGAGAGAAAACTTCCATTATCAAAGTAAATACATAAGGTGATAACGGGTCACCCTGTCTAAGACCCCTCATACCCTTGAAATAGCCTTGGTGATCTCCATTAATATTAACAGTAAAAGAAGGGGTAGAAATGCAGCTCATGATCCAAGAAATCATACAACTAGGGAATCCAAAACGAACTAAACATTGCCTTAAAAAATCCCACTCGACAGAATCATAGGCCTTTTGCAAGTCAATTTTGAAAGCTACTTAAGCAGGACCCCTGCCTCTATGATAATTTCTAAGCAACTCTTGGGAAAGAAGAATATTATCGCTAATATGTCTATTAGGGATAAACGCACTCTGAGAATCACCAACAAGCTTACCGAGGCAACCTTTGATTCTATTGGAGATAACCTTAGAGATGCACTTATAGAGAATATTACAACACGCTATAGGTCTAAAATCTGAAACATTTTTAGGAGTTTGAGACTTAGGCACTAAAGCAATAATTGTAGAATTTATCTCTTTTAGAAGCTTACCATTATCGAAGAAATCACGAATAGCAGTACAAACTTCATTTCCCACAATGGACCATGAAGCTTTAAAGAATTTCGCCAAAAAACCATCAGGACCGGGAGCCTTATCATCCTCCATTCCAGATATAGCATTTTTGATTTCTTCATTTGACACTGGCCTTATCATCACATCAGCATCATCTTGAGAAAGATAATTCACAAACAAACCAGTAGGATCTTCAATAGGAGAAACCACATTACTTTCACCAAGAATAGACTAGAAATGTTTGACGAATTGAGCACCAACATTATCACCCGAATAAGCAACTCCATCCATGTCCTCAACATATTCAATTCTGTTTCTATTCAGCTTTTCCTTCACAGATTTGTGAAAAAATTTTGTGTTAAAATCCCCCTCGCTTAACCAAACAACTTTCGCCCTTTGCTTAAGCATTAACTCCTCATCCCTAACTACTTGTTTATACGCATTAAGATAAACAAATTCTTCATATCGGAGCTCAGCATTGTGAGAATCATTTACCATGGCAGATTGAACCCTCTCCAACTCAGTTCTCAAATAATTAACTTTCTCAGCCAGATTACCTTTAGTGTTTCTAAGCTTTCTCAAAGGTTTTTTCAACATCTTCAATTTAGACACAACAGAAAACATAGCAAATCCAGGAATCTTCATATCCCATACCTTCTCAACAATAGGTAGAAATTCAGCTTTGTTTGCTAAGAAATTAGGAAATTTGAATGGTTTAGGTTTGGCTCTAACACCTTCAGGAATAATTAGTACTGCCGGAGTATGATCAGAAACCACAAACGGCAAAAACTGAGCACATGCATTTGAAAATTTTTCAACAAAAGCGAGATTACTAAGAACTCTATCCAACTTCTTCAAAAGGCCATCAGGCTTACCAAGACTCTTGTTCCAAGTAAACCTTAATCCTGACATAACAAGATCCTGCACTTCAATCTTGGAAAAACATTCCCTGAAATCTTCCATACCTGATGTAATAGAGGACGAACCCGCTGATCTCTCAGAAGGGTCAAGGATAACGTTGAAATCACCCGAAAGAACCCAAGGTCTATCCCTAACCACCAAACTATGAACAACTAAATCTCTCCACAAACTCTTCCTACCAGAAGGACTGATATGAGCGTAAACGAAAGAGCAAAAGAAAGATTGATTCCCATTGACAGTTTCAACATAAAGATTCATTAACTGAGATGTTTGATTGATGACCATTACTCTAACAGAATGAGGATCCCAACCAACAATAATACCAGTCCCGTTAATACAAACAGCATTTTTCGAGACCCACTGCCAATTACCAAGAACATGAGAGCAAACTTTAGTCAAGTTTTTCTTCTTAACTTTAGTTTCCAGCAAAGCACACAAACTGAAATTTCCATTATGAAGCAAATCAATAAATTGTTATCATTTACAAAAAATGATATATATCTATTAATATGAAGATGGTGAAGTTTTTAGTTGTTAGGCAATAATTGTATTTAGTTGTTAGCAAGCTCGAATTATTCGCTAATTGTTAGTTTTACTTGTGTCAATAGTCAATCCTTTTAATGATGATAATGTGGCGCGAATACTCAAATACTTGTATTAGTAGTCAAACTTAATTGCAAACTTGTTTTACGAATAATCATCAAAAGAATTCCTCCTTTACCCCCTAATTGTAAACTTCGAATAACTAGTTATACTTTTAAATCTGGTTTGCCATAAGTTTAGGTCTAATGCTTACCATTGCGTTGATATATGTTAATCAGTTGCGTTTGCTTACTCTTCTTTGAGTCTATGGTCTTTGTTTTAGTCTTCGATTTGCTTTTGTGCACTTTTTCTTTTGATTTTGCACGGTTTCATGTTTTTCTTACTGCCTTGTTTACTAATTTTGCAATGTGTCATTTGCCTGCTATCATTTCTTTACTCTGTCAACTGTCTATCCAATATCTTGGCCACGCGTGATTGAGTTTGCTGTTGTTGTGTGCATTTCAATTCATTTTTTGTCATACACCTTAAGATAAATGAAACATAAAATTATTTATAAGTACATATGTGAAAATCTTATATGTTTTTTATTTCAGAAAAAACATATAACACAGATTTATCTGACGATAATGATATATCAATTGACATCGAACATACTGATGATGAAGAAGAAGATGAACCTAATGAATATGATCTTGCTGATGATATTGAAGAAGATGAAATACAAGTTTATAATGATGATGATGATGATGAAGAGGAAGAATTTAACTTTGATGATGAAACTGATAGCAATGAAGAAGATTCTGAAAATGATGATGATGATGATGATTATGATAATAATGATGATGATGGAGAAATAGATAATGAGTATGAGGCAGCTAAAGAAGATAAAGATTGTGAAGGAAATGAAGCACAAAAAAGAATAGAAGATTTTGAATTTAATATAACAGAAGAGGAAGAACAAAGAAGTTGGAAAAATGATTCATCAAAGGTTAAACAAAAGAAGTTAGAAAGTATGAAGCATCAAGAAAAACTGTTTGAAGGTGAATGTTCTACTCCAAAATTGGTTAAAAGTAATGATGTGTTTAAGAACAGGGGATCTCCAACTCAATTATTTAAAGTTGTTCGATTCTTAAGATCAGATGCTAATGCGTGCAAAGTCTCAAAAAAGATGGGATTCGAAAGTTTACTTGATTTAAAAATTAATATCATTCCAAGTAGATTGGCACAACATGTAGTACAAAACTTTGACGAATCAACCATGACAATAAAACATTGGAAGGGAGATATTAAAATAACAAAAGAATCAGTTAAAGAAATCCTTGGTTTTCCATGCGGTGGTATGCCAATACGACCACCAGAGAGAGTGAAAAGTGAAGATAAATGTGTTAAAACTTGGAGAAAGCAATTCAAAGCCTTGGGGAAGGATACAAATAAGGTGAAACCAAAATCTGTTGTAGAAAGAATTAGACAAACAAAAAATAGAGGAAAAATCTTTATGATAAATATACTTGTTTTGATTGCTACTGTATTATTTGAGGCAATGAAAGACGGGACCTCAAATCAAAGGATTTTGTACTCTATTTCATCTGATCATGGAAAGATTAATCAAATGGATTGGTGTGGATATTTAATCGATTGTTTGAAGAAGTGTAAAAAAGAATGGGATCCGAACAACAGAAAATCATATTATTGTGGACCTTTGACATTCCTTACGGTAATTACTCTTTATTATTTTTTTCTTTCTTTCTTTTTTTCTTTCATTTTTTTTAAATTTATTTATTTATTCATTTACGTTTTGCAGCTATTTTATGTTCAAAAGATCCAATGCAATTTCATTGATATCGATTATTCTCTTCCACCATTGAAAACATGGGATACTGAGTTACTAAGAATCAGAGAAGCATCAGAGTTTGATTACTTGGTGGATAGAAGTCATTGTGATAAGAATACGTCTAAGTTATTGAAAGTACATCAAAAGACGATAGATATGAATCTTTTCAAGAAAATTTGTTTTTAGCTGGATGCGTTGAAGATGATTCTTTATCAAATTTGTTAAACGTTGATTTGGTAAGTTATTTAGATTATTTTTTTTCTGTTAACAAATTTGTTAAATCAAATAACTGTTTATCTACAATATATATTTTAAATGACTTATATTTTCAATATCAATGTAGGTGTTTTTCAATATACTTCGGGAATCTCATTACTACATCATTTGTTTCAATCTAAAGAATGAGAAGATTGAGATAACTGATAATAGGATAACAAATACAGAAACTTGTGAAGGTTCCAAAGTTTCTGAAATAGAGTTAATAAAGAAATTATATGAAACTCTACCGACGGTTCTTGTAAGTAATCATATTTAGCTTGCATTACTTTAACCATTTACTTTTACATTGCTGATAGCTACAAATGTCAAACTTGATTAGACTTTGAATTGTAAAAGTAATGCAAATGTCAACTTTGGGAATTTATGTAATACTTGATAGTCTATAGATGATAGCTGAAAATGCCAAACTTTGAAAAACTTTACTTAGATCCTTTGGTAATTTAAAGTACTGCAAGTGCCCAAGTTTCTGGCATTTTAAGAATCTTGGGTTTGGTCTCTTTATCACCAGGAGCTTGTTTGATTTTGGAAATTGCCATATGTGTTAAGCTTAGTTGAGCTATATTTTACTTTAATATAAGTATTGTTAATCTGTCTTAAAGTTTTATTGCTTATTTCATAAACTAACTAACAAAACCAATTTTAAAACATTTTCAACATCATTTGATCTCTTCATAAGTGCAGTATATATATGTCAGAACCTTTTTTGAAATGAAATTTTGACTTTTTTAGTAAAATCTACTTGTTCTGTTCTGTCATAAGTGCAGTATATATATGTCAAAATTTCATTGAGTCTTTGAATCTTCTTGTTCAAAAACTTTGAATCTACTTGTTCAAAAACTTTGAATCTACTTTGAATCTACTAACACATATGACCCAAAAACTTTGAATCTACATGTTCTGTTCTGTCATTGAGTCTTTGCAGACTATAGAATGAATGAGTTTGTCATCAATACTTGTCTATTAATATTTATTTATATTCCTGTATTTATTTTTTCAGACAAACTTCTTCTGCGAGTATTTGAAAAGAAAGAAACATCCAAAATATCGATATATGAAGTTCTGTAAACCAAGTATACTTAAAATGCCATGGAGAACAAGACAAAATTCAAATGATTGTGCAATTTTTGCCATGAGACATATGGAGACATACTATGGTCAAAGAATTGAAGAATGGAAGTCTGGATTTAAAAATGAAAGTCCAGAACAGCAAGGTCAAATCAAAACTTTGAGAAAAAAATATGTTGCTAAAATGCTTCTTTCTGATAATAATATTCATAGAAAAAAATAATTTCTGAAAAATTTTTAAATCTTTCTGCAGAAGAAATACAAGTTCGCCTAAAGATAAAATCAGAAAAGTTCATGAAAATGAGATTTTCTACTTTTTGAAAAAATAGAAAAAACAGCTGAAAAAGAATATATCTTTGATTCATTGTAATTGTAATAAATAGAGATGTATACATTTGTTGATATTCATTAGAAATATTTCTTTTTTATTTACTTAATTTTTGGTATTGGTTATTCTTAATTTTTGGTATTTATAGGATTAACTATCTTCTCATATTTCCTTAGTAATCTGTAAGCTAGATCAGTTTAGGACCATAAATGAAGAAGCAATTATTTTGACTTGACAAATATTTTGTATACGTCAGAATTTGAACTTTTCATATGTGAAAATATTACACCTGGGATTTGTGCTGCTAGTGTACTGATTGATCGTTCTGCTGCTAGTTTATTGGATCGTGCTGCTAGTATATTGGTTCCTACTGCTAGTATTTGTTACTACTGCTAGGTTGTGTTTCAACGGTAAAGCCGCCTTCTTAACATAACGAATATAAATTCAAACAGAATCACCAAAACAAAAAGAACTACGTAATAAAAAAATAAAATACCAATTCAAACAAAGTAAACGTTAAAGCAGCTATCATTGGATTTAAACTTTTTTTAAACTATCATTGGATGTTCCATTTGGATGTTCCTTTGCTTTTCTTGGTCGAAACATTCTTTGTCTTTTCATTGGCCTTGAAATATCTGAATCTAACTCTGTTATTTGATTAACAGATTCTTTTACACCTTCATTTGGAACATAATATTTTAAAGGCTTATTTGAATCATCCTGAAAAAAAAAAAAAAAAAAAAAAAAAAAAAAAAAACTTAAAAAAATAGATAAATTTTTAAAAAATGAATATAATAAGTTTAGAAAAACAAACCATTGAAGGAGCTTTAACTTTCCTATAAGTATGAGATATTTCATAACTTTTCAGACCCTTCTTTCCTTTAATATTCGCATTGACTGGTCCTTTATCTTCAATGTATTGAATATAACAAAGATATTTAAAACTTAATTTAAAAAAAGAAAAATGTATTATACATATAAAAAGTTATATTAATCATAATCTTTGTTTAAGAGTCTGTCTACTTTTTGAACCTCATAAAGCAAATCAGAAGTCCAGTATTCAATAGCAGGAACGTCTGACCTTTTTATCTTTTGTTGTTTGTAGATTGATTCAGCATACAACAACTGTAAAATAAAAAATAAAAAAAAAAATACATAAAAATATAAACAAAATAGAATGTAAAAATAAAAGAAAATAAAAATCATACCGATAGAAAAGTAATAGGTCCACAATAATAGTTTGCATCACTCGTGTCGTATTTGTTCCATTTTTTTTACTATCTTTCAAACAATCTAAAAGATATGAACACCAATCCAATTTTATGATATCATCATCAAAATCTGGAATGAGTGACAGTATCTTTTGGCAAGCTACACTCCCAGGTAAAAAAAGACAACTCGAAAGGACAACAAGAAAGTTTAACACAAACATTCGATCAGTGTTACCATTATCCAAAATATTATTAACAACTTCTGTAACACGAATATTTGTCTCTTTCGAATTTTTAAATCGATGAAACTGGTTTCTCCAAGAGAATATAGTTGGGTTGGTTGTTCGTACTCTTTTAATAGAATTTATTTTTTCTTGCCCATTGGAAATCCCATAATTGCATTAACTGTCTCTCTTTTGATTTCAATGTTTCCACACATCAAGTTCAAAGTCATACTATCTTCATCAAAGCAATCAACAGCTTTAAATCCAAGCCTAGAAGGTATAACACAAATCTTCATTCCAAGCAAAGAACTAAATCCCATTTTTGAGACAACAGTGCGTTGCTGCACTGACATATTAGAAAGAAGATAAAAAAGTTGACTTGGAGATCCCCTAGTTCTGATTGTTAGTATACTTTCATTGACACAAACATGATCTTCAACATCAATATCACTAGAAATTGATTTTACTTTATTTATAATCCTTGATGATGTTCTCCTTGAATTAATATGAATTTTTTCTTTCTGAAGACTCAACCTTTCAGATCTTCTAACTACTGATTTCATCTTTAGAATAGTTGAATCTGTTTTGTTTTTAAAAGTTCTCGTTGAATTGACTATGTTTCTCATTATTTGAATTCTTTTCCTTGTCATTCTGTCTTCATATTTTTTGAATTCACATATATTATCAGCTGCAAATATGAAAATTAAATCGTCATATCAGAATAACAAACTATCAAAAATAACAATCCTCATATCAGAATAACAAACTTCAACAAATCCTCATATCAGATTAACAGAATTCACATATATAATCACCTTCAACAATCTTCATATCAGAATAACAAACTTAATATCAGAATAACTATCATACTAACGATAAGAAAAATCGAAGTGTAATAATCTTCATACTTAGAATAAGAATATTAATATCAGAATAACAATAACAGAATAACAAAATCATGCTAAATTATAGTAATATTTTGTGTTAAAATATATAACATTAAAGATATTTATATATGTGCAATGTACTAATTGCTCTTTTAATCTACAAAATAGAAGTGTCATGGAAGGTTACTTATTAGTCTTTTGGTTACTTATTAGTCTTTTGGTTTTCCTGATAATGATTATAAAAACTGCAACTGCAAAACAGTTACCACTGCATCATATTCAACTCAAATACCTGTAATCTTTGTAGAATATTTGAACAATACAAAAATCATGTCTGCTTCAAACAAAAGATCAACAAGCAAATGCGATTTTGAAGAAGAACAAAACGGAAACGACACCAAATATAACATGATTTTTGAATCGATTTTTCTATTACTTTAATTTTTATTCTTTATATGAAAACTAACTGCTTTGTTTTTATTGTTTCAGAAAACAATGCATTCAAGAACAAAAGGCAGATAACAAAACCATCAAAGAAGGTATGAGGACTGGTTTGCAATTTTAATAATTCAAGAACAAAAGTGTATATTGAGTATGAATTAGGAAAGTTTTATTTAAAAAATGAGTGTAAAATTGTTCTGTTCTTTCAATGTAGAGATTGTTGAAGAAAACAACAACAGTGCTGCGAAAAAATATTTATGGTATCCAGACGATTGGTACTACCCAATCGAAATGGAGATGTATAAAGAAGATGAAAAAAGGGATGAAACACAAACAGATAGAAATAAACAACTAAAAGATGATCAAGCGAAAGAGTTTGCAACAATGCCTGGAGTTTATCTGATTGAAGAGAGTTCTTCGGATGTAGAAGAAGATTTGGAGAAAGAAGACATTGAAAGTTTCGACTATGATAATTTACATTTAGCATTTTCCAACGATGACTTAGATTAAGTTCGTATTAATATCAGAATAACAATATTAAATATCAGAATAACAATGGAAGTAGCCTCTTTACCTTAGGTAGATTGGAAGTAGCCTCTCTACCTTAGGTAGCGTATGCCTATCTACGTTTACGTCGTTTAAGACGGTATTGGGATTTACTTTACTTTACTTTTAATATTTCTTTCGTCATAACGATCGAAAATTACATAATTATATATAACAGGTTCGCCTAAAAGATACACCAAAACATACAACATAACATATCACATGATGTTCTAAAAGTCATATAATGCTAAATCTTTGATTCTATGTTTAACACTAATAGTTCAATAATTTATATGTTAGGTAAAGTAGATACAAACTAAAACTGTAAAATAGGAGTAAAAAATTACCATTTTGATTCTTTGTTGATTCAATCTTTGATTTAACATTATATGCGACAAATTCATCTCTTTGATTTAACATTGTGAAATCTGTTTTGTTTTATGATCTTCACTTGTATTATTGGTGGTGTTATATTTGTGCATTTATTTACACGTTTACAAAAATATTTTATTGGGTTTAAAAATATTGACATTTGATATCTTTTGGGCTTTAAAAAAAAATTGGGCTTTTTAAATTTTTGCTTTTATAAACTTTGGGCTTCCCTTATACTATTCTGTATATAACAATAACACTAATAATAAAAACAGATCTCAAATATATTTTTACCTACCTTCACGGTTCCACTATAATCTAGATCTGAATTATAATTCAAAAAAAGGTAAAAAAA
>BPTQ01000008.1:166522764-166535757 GCA_019973895.1 Chrysanthemum seticuspe
AAAAAAAAAAAAAAAAAAAAAACTAATCCGTAATTCGCTATAAATTTTTATATGCAAAAAACTAAGATTTTGTCTTCTACAGTTAACTTGTTCTTACTCACAAACCAAAAAAAAAGCTCTATTTCTTATATTGCGACCAAAAGAATCTTTCATGAAAGTCACAACATGGTTGCTTTACTTAAAAAACCATTACCAGAATCAGAAGGATTTGCTGAGATCATTGATTTTTTAAACACTTGCTCTATAAGGTATGCATTATCAGTAAATCCTACTATATATATTTCGATCATTAAGCAATTTTGGGCAACTGCTAAGTCCAGAACTATAGATAGGGAAGTACAAATTAGAGCTTTAGTAGATGATGAAGAGATAATTGTCACCGAGTCATCAGTTAGAAGTTCCTTGGAACTAGAAGATAACAATGGTGTCGACTGCCTGCCAAACCCAGCTATTTTCAAAGGTCTTGAAAAAATGGGATATGAGAAGAAAAACGATTCTTTAAAATTTTACAAAAGGCTATTCTCACCTCAATGGAAATTTCTAATCCATACCATCCTGCATTGTATAAGTCCTAAAACAACTGGCTGGAATGAGTTTAGTACAGTTATAGCTTCTGCTATAGTGTGCTTGACTCAGGATATGATTTTTAAATTTTCTAAGATGATTTTTGATGGTATGATTAAAAATTTGGATGATTCAAGTAAGTGCTTTCTGTATCCTAGGTTTGTTCAAATTTTTGTGGATAAACAAGTTTTAAAAAAAAAGGTTCATAAACGAATTTACAAAACTCCCAAGCTCTCAAACAAAGTTTTTACCTTTATGAAAAAAAAATGGAAAAGGTTTTTCTGGAAGTGTTACACCACTTTTTCAAAACATGGTAAACGTTCCACAAACAGACGATGAAAATGATACACACCCTACATCCAAAAATTTACACTCAACATCACAACAAAAAAAGACCTATACCCGTAGGAAATCTAAACAAAAGGGTACTAAGCTAAATAAGACTCAACCCAAGGAAACATCTGTTTGCGGAGATGATGGAAACCCCAACAAAATGGCTAATATGGGAGGCTCAGATTCACCTATCAGGGAAAGTAACGCATCTCAAAGTAATGAAGGTGGATATGGAACTAATGAATTGATGGATTTTGCTGTACATAATAACAATTCCATTAATCCACCTCTAGGGCTAGGTAACAAATCCCAAAATTTTGAGGATAGTATAGAACTCATAAAAGAATTGATTGCAAACTCTACAAAATTGACAAAAGATGTTCTTGGACTCAAACAAATCACAACTTCTCAAGATGCAGAGATCAGAAGTTTGAAGCAGAGAGTTAGATATTTGGAAGGTGTAAAGAGACCAAAAACAACTAGACTGAGGAGGTTGAAGAAAGTTAGTAATGCACAAAGGATAAATTACATTGATGTGAATATCGGTCATAGGGTTGAAACTGAGAAGAATAACTTTGGCAAACAAGTTGTTTTAGAACAAGAGAGTCAAGCAGTTGAATCTACCAATGTTTTTGACGAACGTGCTTCTAGTAAAAAAGAAAGTGGTGCTAGTACAAATTTACCTACTGTTGGATCTGTTGCTACTCAAAAGAAACCTACTTCTGATGTTTCTCTTGATGAACAAAGTTTGAAAGAAAGTAACCATACCAAGACAAATTTAGATATATCTGTTGAAGGAACTGGAAAAGATTTCAATGAAATTAACGAGGTACTGGAGAACATTGGTGAAGATGTTGAGATGTTAGAAACTGCAGATGACGAATGTGCTGCTAGTAAAAAAGAAACTGTTGCTAGTAGAAATTCACCTACTTCTGATGTTTCTCTTGATGAACAAAGTTTGAAAGAAGATGCTCTAAAATAATCATTGAAAGAAAGTGACCATCCCAAGACAAATTTAGATATATCTGTTGAAGGAACTCGAAAAGATTTCAATGAAATTGACGAGGTACTGGAGAAAATTGGTGAAGATGATGTAAAACAAATTGAAGAGGAGCAAGGTGAAGATGTTGAGATGTTACAAACTGTTGCTAGTAGAAAATCACCTACTTCTGATGTTTCTCTTGATGAACAAAGTTTGTAGGAGGATTTTTCAAAACAATCATTGAAAGAAAGTGACAATGCCAAGACAAATTTAGATATATCTGTTGAAGGAACTGGAAAAGATTTCAAAGAAATTTACGATGTACCGGAGAAAATTGGTGAAGATGGTGTACAACCAATTGAAGAGGAGAAAGGTGAAGATGTTGAGATGTTAGAAACTGAAGATGACAAATGTGCTGCTACTAAAAAAGAAAGTGTTGCTAGTAGACATTCACCTACTGTTGATGTTTCACTTGATGAACAACCAATTGAAGAAGAGCAAAATGAAGATGATCAGATGTTAGATACTGCAGACGATAGTTATGATAAGAATGGAAGAGTTACAGATGATGATGTTTTGGAGACTGCAGAGAGAATGAAAATAAAGAGGGCCGAAGAAGAACATGCCAAGGCTGAAGAAGAACGTCTAAACAAGGAAACCGACAACTAAATTGTTGACAATCGTTCACACAAACCCAACCAATCTTCTGAAGCACCTCAAGACAATTTAACCAAAGCAAGATCATATTCTGAGGTTTCTACTGCTGCAGTAAATATTTCTGAGAGTTCTACATCTGATAAAAAAAAGTTAATACAGCTGTTTCTACCGTTGTTCTAAAACGAAGAAAAACATCATGCATCATTTTCGAATCTCCATATATGAACAAAAGAGTTGAGACTATACCAGAATTCAAATCACAGGTGGAAAAACTATTCCCGAAAATGATTCTATCCGATACAGAGAAAGATGTTATGTAAGTTCTTTAAACTATTCTTGTAAAAACTGAAAAATTTATTTTTTAGTTTTCACATCTAATTCCTATATGCTACCATATAATTTCTATATGTTCCTATACAGGGAGAAGATTTTCAGATATGGGAAACTAAATGGTCTTTTAAGAATTCATATCAAGTGTCTTGCTTCTGAGACAGAGATCGAACGTGAAGTAATCGATAACTTTGTCAGTATCCTAAATTTTGAAGAAAAATTAAGAAATGATACTTTAAAAAGTTTTATACATTACTTCAAAACAGTGATGATTGTAAGTTAACATTTTCAAAACTTTTATTATTTTATTTACTTATGTTTAATTTTTCTTCTATTATACACAAATATGTTTTTTGTAACTTTGCACTTTGTTTTTGTTTTAATAGCCAAAAGATCTGGATGAATATGAAAGAGATATAAATGGCCATTCTCAAATGTTTCGAAGCTAAATTGAAGATCAGTTTCAAAATGAAAAAAACGCTATGTCATTGGAGAAAATTGAACTGGTAATATTGACATTAATTTTTTTAAACAGTTTTTTTTTACTGATGTACTCTATTACTAATATTAACATAATAATAATCATGTTTATTTAATGTTAATTTCACTTTTAATAGGTCTTCTTTCCAATTCTTGCATATGAGCACTATTATGTAATAGTTTTCAACATTACAAATGACAAATGGTCGTGCTGTAATTTTAGACAACAGTAAGTCAGATGCTTCATATGATGGTAAATACAAGCATGTTTTTGATTATGTGGTAAGAATTGCTTTATTTTTTTGATTATGATTGTAATTTTAGACAACAGTATATTTTTTGTGTTGTTCTCATTAATTTCTTATTTTTACAGAAAAGTTTGTTAACATCCTATTTGCTTCATCACAATCCTCCGAAAATTGAACTTTTGCTGGATTCAAAGGCTGAAGTACTTCCACTAAAATGGAGAACTAGGAAAGATAAAGTTAATTTTGGATTATATACAATGATTCATATGGAACTTTATGAGGATCAAGACAAACAATGGGAAACAGGTCTTTTAAAAGAAAATGACCGAAATCGTCAAATTCAGCTGGATGTGTTGAGAAGTAGGTATATAACAAAGATCTTACTGCATGAGATTAATATGCATAAAGAAAGTTTGATAAAATATGCAGACGAGTGGATAGAATCTTCAAAAGTTTTTGACGAAATTGCAGCGGATGAAAGTACTGCTAAAGAAAATGTTCCTACTGCTCATATTTCTACTACTGATGAAGCAAGTTTGAAGGAGAATGGTCGAAAACAAGTTTCCATAAAGTTTAGCAAAGGCAGAAAGTTTGGTGATAAGAATGACTTTGTAGTAGTGAATAAAATGGGTAAAGAAGTAGTTTTGGAGCACCAAAGTAAAGCAGTTGAATATACACAGGTTGTTGAAGAAAGTGCTGCTGGAGGCCATAACACTATTTCTAGTGTAGCAGAGGTGATGATTGATTTGAAGAAATCAAAACCAATTGTTAAGGGTATTACTATCCAACAACCTTCTTTTACACCTGTTAGGGCTGTAGAATCATCATCACAAGATATAAACAAGGGTAAAGGAAAACTTGTTGAAGATACTGATCTTGAGATACCTGAGGAATTAGGTGCTACATTTGAAGAAGATTCTAAACTGGCTCGTGAATTAGGTGCTACATATGAAGCAGAGAATCAAAAGTTTCTTGAAAAACAAAGAAAAGATGCTGAGAAACAAGCTTAAACATTAGCATTAGTAGTTGCTTGGGATGAGGTAAGGGTTCAATGTGATGCACATATGGTGCTTGCTAACAAGCAAACTCAGAAAGACATGCAAATGTACACTATCGAGGAAAAAAAATGAATGGTTAAAGAGGTACATGGAAGAAAGAAGGAACTTATATGCTGCTGAGAGACTTAAGAAGAAGCAGCTCAGACCACCTACTGTTAAGCAAAGAAGAATGTTTCATGAAACTTATTTAAAGAATATAAAGGGTTGCAGAAAGAATCAATTGTCTCATATACCAGATGATCAAGTTGAGAAGATGTATAAGACAGCTAAGGAAGAAATAGATACAGAGGGACATAAAAAAGAAACAGTGGAGGTAGTCGATAAAGAAAGCTCTAGCTCATGATTGAAAAGAGCTGCAAGTGTGTTAAATACTATTTGTAGGAAAAAATGAAACCATATAAGTCTTAAGCATTTGACTTAATATCAGAATGTTTGAAAAGAAAAATATTAATATCAGAGTTATGATGTCTTAATATATTTAAATTACTTAAATAATTTTACTTAAGTTATGATGTTTATCAGAGTTATGATGTTTTATTTCAGTTATGACTGTTTAACCATTGTGAGATGCTCTATGACGTATACATATTTATATTGTCTTTAATATCAGAGTTAGTTGTTTTAATATATGATATTCTGTTGATATCAGAGTTAGACCTATGACGTATACATATTGATATTATCTTAATATCAGAGTTATAATGTCTTAATATATATATAAATTACTTAAATAATTTTACTTAAGTTATGATGTTTATCAGAGTTATGATGTGTTTTATTTCAGTTATGACTGTTTAACCATTGTGAGATGCTCTATGACGTATACATATTTATATTGTCTTTAATATCATAGTTAGTTGTTTTAATATATGATATTCTGTTGATATCATAGTTTGGCCTATGACGTATACATATTAATATTATCTTAAATATCAGAGTTTAGTTGTCTTAATATATGATATTGCCTTAATATCAGAGTTATTAAATGATGTTAAACATAATAAAAATATATGATATTCTGTTGATATCAGAGTTAGGCCTACAGATTTCAAATATCAGAGTTTAGTTTAGGCCTACTGTTTAACCATTGTGAGATGCCTAACAACTAAATGTTAGTTTTTTGATGTTTAACTTTAATATATAGTTGAATTATAAATTTTAAACCATAAATTCGCACTACTTTAAGATTGGACCTTAAAACCAAAAATTTTATTCATAATACGAAATTGCATAATACTTCTAGAACAACCAACAAACAAGCAACAAACCAAACTACAAAAGATCATTAAAACAAAAAGATCTAAACAGCCAAACCCCCCATCTTCAAACTTCTTCATCTTATCCATCATCTTCTTCATCTTCTCCGTCTTCTTCATCTTCTCCATCTTCAAACTTCTCCATCTTGGTGATATGCTCCTTCTTTTTATTGACAATTGCACGCATATCAATCAAAATGCCAACAAGCGAATCCAACAATCGACGCTCCATGACTTGAATGTCATTCGGGGAGTCATAGATCTTATCCGTAGCTTCTTCTTCATCGAAATTAAGAGACAATACCTCAGTCATTGCCTCTGTACGCTTTTCAACCTTAGTAACCAACTCAGTTCTACGCTCGCCAAGCCACTGAATAATCCCTTCTTCATCTGTAACTTCTTGATTAAATAAACACTTGAACAAGTTGTGTAGTTGATTAGTTCCAAAAACGTTTTTGAGTTCATTGATAATTGGAGTTTGATACATTTTGAGGATGATTAGGGTTAGAGCAGAGATGGTATCTTATAGTAACTGAATAGACTTATTTATATTGTAATTGAATAGACTTTTTATTGCAAATAAACCCTCCAACTTCAAAAATGCGTTAAATTTTCAATTAAAGTTTTCAAAAATAAGAAAAACAGCCTTTGTATCAGAGTAAGTTAATAATATCAGAGTAGTAATTAAGTAAGTTAATAATATCAGAGTAATAGTTTATCACTACAATTATTATTGACATAATATCAAAGTAGTAATTAAGTAAGTTAATAATATGATTGTAATAATATATTGACATAATAAATGTTAAATTTTAAACATAAATTTGTTAAAAAATTTTAGTAGTTAAATATTAATTTAAAAATAATAAGTGTTATATTTAATTTTTTAAATAACTATAAGTATGAAAAATAATAATTATATTCATTTGTGTCTATTTGTGTCTTGTGTATTGTCAAAAGCAACTTTAAAGATTATTTCAAAATAAAGTTGTATTTTACGTCTCGAGGAATCTTTAACAACTATAAATAGTATCCGAGAAATATCTCTGTTGAAAATTACTTAATAAACAGATACTCGAATATATATACGTCATAAGCAAACTGACTCTGATATTAAGGAAATATTAATATGTAACGTCATAAAAACATACAAAATATTAAATTTTATTTCGTTTGTATGCGCTTCTTCTTTTAGACTTTGTATGAGAAAAATAATATATAAAAGAAAAATACATAGAAGTTTGATTTAAGTGCTCTCTTATTATTTTGTTACATTAATAAATAATTATTGTAAATAAATTCACCATTACGCAAACGAGATTAGATGAAAGTTTATTGTTTTTTATTTTCGTTTATGAACTTGAATCTTGATATTTAAAGCCATATAAGATAAGTGAACCCAATAAAAAAGGGTGGGAATAAAGTAGAAATTTGAGTTAATGACACTTTTTGTAAAAAGTATGTGTTAGGAAAGACAAAAACTTAATAATTACATTTTTTTGTTTATTATAGTTAGACTTTTATCTGCTTCACTTTTACTTATACTTACAGCAAACACAACTTTTAATATATGATATTGCTCTTTAATATCATTATGATATTAAAGAGGAATATGATATATTAAAACAACTAACTCTCATATTAATACAATATCATATATTTAAAAATGTCAAAAAAAAAAAAATAAAAAAAAAAAATCAGACACTCTTATATTAAAAGAAAATATCATATACTAACAAAAATATCATATATTTAAAAAATGTTATATATTATAACAACTAACTATGATATTAATTTTTTCTTTAAAACACTCTGATATTAAAAAAATAAATTATGTATGTTAATTTTATGCATGTTAACTTACATAATATTCTAACATACAATTAAAATAATTACTCTGATATTATTATGATATTAGTTTTTCTTATGATATTTTTATTGGAATAATTTAACTTTATATTTCAATATATTTAAGTGATGGTGATTTGATAAATCATAACTAGCTCAAACGACCCATTTCATTCATTAACCAAAAAAATATTATTATTATGAAATTATTGTGATATACCCAATCACATATTTTTACAAATTTTAAAAATATTATTATTAAGAAATTATTGTGATATTCATAATCACGCCCAAATACATCGGTTGAGCAACCAAAAAACAATTCCCACGACCGATATGGAGTTCAACCGACTTTTAAGACGTTTACTTTCCCCACTTTCTTAACTTGACCGTTGCATTTAAAAAAAAAAAAAAAAAACTTTATTTTTAAAAACTTCACCATTATATAAATACTAACTCAAACACATTTCTACACTATATAAAACTTTATTTTTAAAAACTTTATTTGCGTCTTGAGCAATATTTTTCTCTTACATTTTTTTGTGTCTCGAGGTTATGATTTTTTGATTATGAAAAACAAAGACATAAATATTTGCAATGGAAATTTGTTTATAATATTTTGTGTTAATATCCCAATGATTTTGCAATATTTATTTTAATAAATATGTCTTGAACATTACTTCCTCGAGACTCAAAATATTACTTTATGTCAAGTTCAAATCTATAAACCCTAAAATCACCGTAGATACAAAATCAAAATCAAAGAAATTTTTATATTTAAAAAATACATATCACCTTAGATAAAAAAATTTTTAAATTAACAATATTCTTAATATAATTTATTAAGTATATTTTTCAACATGATTAACGTTATTATTTTTTTAAAATATCATAATAACTTTCAGTTATATAATTAGTATTACAAAGTTTTGATCTTTTGTCTATGAAAAACAACGACTTAAATATTTTGCAATGGAAATTTGTTTATAATATTTGTGTTAATATCACAGTACATTAAAGAAATATGTTTAATATTTCTTAATATCAGAAAAATGTTTAATATGTTTTATTTTCTTAATATCAGAAAATATTAATCTTCACGTTCTATTTAAAATAAAAATCAAAGAAAATTTTATATTTAAAAAATACATATCACACTAGATAAAAAATATTAAATTGACAATATTCTTAATATAATTTATTAAGTATATTTTTCAACATGATTAACGTTATTTCAGTAAAAAAAAAAAAAAAAAAAAAAAAAAAAAAAAAAAAAAAACAGATTAAAAAAATAAATAAATACATAGATGATGATTCCGCTATATAATTAATATTACAAAGTTATATATTACATGATTTCTTTTGAATAACATTATTTCTAAGAGCACAAGGTATGGGGTGCTATTGGTGTGCCAAATGCATGCCATTGGTGTGCCAAATGCATGTCATTCGTGTGCCAGCCATACCAGAGCGTCTTGTTATCTATGAGCCAAACGTTTTTTAGCCAATGCAATTGTTCAAGCCATTTTTTTTTCTTTTTTTGTGTATTGTGAGTGAGTGTGTATTTTTTGTGTGGTATTTTTGAGGGACTCAAAAACATGTCAGTGGTGTTTTATGAGGGAGGATGTTTTAGTTATTGGTATGTTATTGGGGAGTTGTACGATGTTGCGCAGAAGTGGCATACCAATAAAATGTTATTTGTATCTTCTCCAAGTTGTGCTCTTATATGCAATCTACTGTCCTTATCTTCCTTTGTGCTCAAATTTTATGGACGGACCAGTAATATGCTAACAAATATTGGTTGTCCTACAAACGACTTGTTTGTAGGACAACCAATATTTTTCTTCAGAAAAGCCTAATATGTTACTCATGCTCATTCTGATGAGCATGGCGAAACATAGGTAGGCAAAATAATTCAACTTTCATCACGCACCAACGCCATCTTCATCAAGTGTCCCCAACTTTTTGTATTGTAGTTGGGGCTTCTTCTACGTGACGGCTATCATCGATATCTTCATTCAGAAGAAAATCAATGATGATTTTTCTGAATTAGATCATGCAATTCCTTCACCGCATGTAGTTTTAGTACGTCTTGCGTGACTACTGTTAAGATACATACAATAGACGAAAAAGATAATTTCAAATGAAGTTATAGAACTTTGAAATACCCCTTTTTCATCTATATAACTTTCGGTAAAATATCTAAGTTTCTTATCAAATAAAAAACCATAGCATATACTCCAGGATCATGAATAACAATTTGGAAAAAAAAAAAAAAAAAAAAAAAAAAAAAAAAAAAAAAAAAACTTAAATTCAAATACATAAATTTTGAGTAATTTTTCTTTTTGATGAACTAACTTTGTGACGAAAGTTTAGAATCTATATGGTTGTAATGATAGGTTTTTATAACAAGAGTAAATTACTTTTTTGATGTGATTGATGGTTTGCATATCGAGGAAAAATAATAAATTAATATCATTGAAAGAATGTAAACATATAATTTATATTTATATATTTATATTTGAAACAATTATAACAATTATAATAATATTAATAACAATTATAAATTGTAAATTGTATATTTATATTAAATGTAACAATTATAATAATATTAATAACAATTTAATATCTCCGTAAATTAATATCACACTATTTTTATTTAGTATTGTCTTAATATCACATTTGATTTTCTGTTTAAAGGATAGATGTATAAGACACTGACATAAATGTCAGATATTAATTATAGTGATGAAAAAGAGCTTCCTCGAGACTCAAAATATCACTTTATGTCAAAGTTTTACATTTAATTTTAATATAGTTTTTCATTAATATTGCTTTTTTTAGTCATCATTTATAGTAACTTTTCTTACAGCATAATTAAAATAACTATCTTTTTTTATAATAGTTAGTTTTGTTTAAAATAATATTAATATTGTCTTAATATCAGAGTTTCTTGTTTATTAATATTAATATCAGATTTAATATCAAAGTATTTAACAAGTAACTTAATACTCTGTTATTAAATCTGATATTAATAGTAACTATTGTTTAGAGAATATCATATATTAAGACAATTAAATCTGATATTAAGGCAATACCATATTTGCCTTAATATCAGATTTAATTCTCTTAATATATGATATTCTCTAAACGATAGTCTAAACCAATTTGAGAGTTAGTTTTTTAAAATGAATGTCTGATAGAAAATATTAACATTTTTCTAAATATAAGATTTTGTTTGTTTAATATATGATATTGTCTTAATATCAGAGTTAGTTGTTTAATATATGATATTGTGTTAATATCAAAGTCTCTGAAATAAAATATTAATCTTCACGTTTTAGTCATACGATGGTTTTCTTAATATCAGAGTTAGACATACGATGGTTTTCTAAATATTTAAAAACGTAAAATACATAGTTAAGATGAAAATTAAAAATATATAAATAAAAAATATAAGGAAAAAACTAATATCAGGCTAAAGTAATATTTATAAGTAATATTAAAGTTTAAGAATGTAAATTGTATATTTACGTTAAATAACAATTATAACAAAATTAAATATATATTTATTTTTATTTTTTTTAAAATTAGAATGAAATTTGACAATTAATTTTTTTAATCTTCGCGTCTACAGCAATATTTTTTCTCTGACATTTTTTTATGTCTCGATGTAATGATGTTTTGTCAAATATTATGTTTAATTTTAAAATTTTATTTTTAAATATTTTCACTATATAAATAATTTTGATGTACTGTGATATTAAATTTAATATCTCTGTAATTTTATTTAGTACCGTGTTATAATATTATTGTCTTAATATCACGGTAAATTAAATAATTTGAAAGATAGATGTATAAGACACTGACATACATGTCAAATATTAATTATAGTGTTGAAAAAGTACCTCCTCGAGACTCAAAATATCACTTTATGTCAAAGTTTTACATTTAATTTTAATATAGTTTTTAATTAATATTCTTTTTTTAATTTATGTTTGTTATAAGTATATTTTGTTTATATTTAATTTACTAAATAATTTTAATTGAGCTATATTATTTTAACGTAAATATACAATTGATCAAGCCTAGTTTCAAAAAATTTAGTATATATCTTTTTAATTTCATTGTAATAATATTTCGAATAGATATTATATTGATAAACAAAATGATGATCAATTACGAAAAATATTCACGTCTATTCAGAGATAATTTCTCTGACATTTTTGGTAGCTCGATGTAGTGATGATTTGACAAATCACACTTTCTTTTGATGTTCGTGTGTATACAGAGAAAATTATTACTTGTTTAATACTAATGTTGAAAAAACATTATTTATTATTATTATTATTAAGAGTAAACTAATGTTGAAAAGTAGAGTCAGTTGATGAATTTAATTCATTAAAATATATATATATATATATATATATATATATATATATATATATATATATATATATATATATATATATATATATATATATATATATATATATATATATATATTAAAGATTTTAAACAACAAAAACCATACGAAATACATAAATCATAAATCTAAAGAGTCAGAGCCGTCGAAGTTGATGTTTCTTTCAAAAGATATTGATATATTATTTTTACATTTCGTTTACATTCTTTCAAAAAAGATATTAATATATTATTTTGCCTCGAGCTACAAACCATCAATCACATCAAAAAAGTAACTTACTCTTGTTATAAAAACCTAACATTACAACCATATCTATCCTACACTTCAATAACAAAGTTAGTTCACCCAAAAAAAAAAAAAAAATTTTTTTTAATTTTATGTATCGGCTACCAATGTGGTATAGTAATTATAATGTTTCAATTTTCGTAGAGAAAAAGGCAGATATATTACCTAAGTTTGCTAGAGTTGCAACACATACTGAACAAACACCCTGTTTTACAAATTTTAAAGCAGTGCGTGGTTCGGGTAGAAGTAGTTCACAGGTTACAATAGTAACGAACGCTACAGTGGTACAAAGAAACTGTTACAGCAACCAACGTTACAAGTAAAGTGTTTTCGGTAGAAGTGGAACATCGGAACCTGCGAAAAATATAAAGCCATTTTATAGATTCAAAGAATAGTTTATTTTTTGGTATCATATAGGAGGTCCTAGTACTTATTGTTTAACCTTTTTTTTGTCATTTAAGTTTATGTATTAAAAGTCATTCTTGTGAAAAACAAAAACAAAAAAAAAAAAAAAAAAAAAAAAAAA
>BPTQ01000008.1:166539491-166568931 GCA_019973895.1 Chrysanthemum seticuspe
ACCATATTGTACCTAAATATATATATATATATATATATATATATATATATATATATATATATATATATAAATTTATATTATATATAAAAATACAAAAAATAAATAAATAAGAATAAAAGAAAGAAAAATAAAACTTACATATTGGTTTTGTATGTAGCATCAAAAGAAAGAACATCACCAAAAGCTTCATAATTCCTTTTACTTGTATCATCCGACCAAAACAAACAACTTAACTGACCATCGGTGTTAGTCTTAAACTCAAACGTAAAATTTTCATCTCTTTCTTTCAAAATACTAAACTTGTCAATAATCATTTGAGCATCATATTTACCAATATAGCTGTAAATGTCACGACTCATATTCTTAAAATCAATCTTAGTAGCACCAACATTTTCTTATCCACCCAAAAGCTCGGCGATATAATTGAATGACATACAAGGACCGATGTTTAAGTTCGAAGCCTTAATAGCAAAATACTGATGCGCCAAACTCATAGACCTATGAGACTTTTGCAAATGTCTATCCTCAGCAGTAAAAAAACCATGATTGTGCTCTTCAGCAAAATTTTTAACCCTATACTTTTCACCAGATCTGACAACATAAATTCTAGCTTTGCAATTTGTCCTAAACTCTGATCTTATTCTCTTTACAGACTTAGCATCACAATTATCTTTTAAACTATCAAATTCTTTAACTTTAACTTTCTTGGTACCTTCTTTACTGCAAAGAAATTCCTTATTCATAACAATACCTCCATCGTTAGTTTGATGGCCTCTACGAACAATAAAACCAGCTTCAGCAGCATAATCTTTGTATCCTTTATAAGCTTCTTCAACACTATCAAACAAAGTACCTTCCACTGGTACAAGAGTTTTAACAACAACAGGTTTAATAAGCATTGAAGTTGATGTAAAAAAATCTGGTGAATTTACTTCTTCATTCTCTTCAACATTAACATCAGCTGACCAATTTTCATCTTCAACAAACTCATTACTTGCACAATTTTATCTCATTGAATCACCTAAAAAAAACAAAACATAGAAAACTCAACTTTACTTAAAATATCACAGTAACTATACTTGAAAATGCTACTGCAACAACAAATTTTATTAATAGCATCTCAATATGACTATCCTTGAAAGATATATTAATAGCATCTCAGAAAGTGCTACTACTGCTGCAACAACTTACTACTGCTGCAGAAATTATTTCTACTGCTGCGTCAACTACCTTGAACAACTATTTAGATAAATATCACAATAACTATCATTCAATGATATTAACAGTTTTAATATCAAAATAACTATCATTCAACAACTATTTTCTTACCTATCACAAGAACTATACTTGAATGATATACACAGCTTTAATATCAGAATATCTTTTTCGCAAAGCTTTAATATCACAATAACTATCATATTAAAATCATTAAACATCACAAATAAAATAAACTTGAACAAAATGTTTGTTGGGAATTATGTGAAGTAGGAATTCTGCTGTCATTACTGCCGAAGGATTCTGCTGAAGTAGAAGCAAAATCTGCTGAAGAAGGGATTCTACTGAAGTGTAAAAGTCATATCGTGTTACTGCTGAAGGGTGGAAGCTGACTAGGATCAGCATGCGCTGTATTATTTAAATGCTAACCCATCATTATCTTTGAACGGCCCGAGGTTAGCATGGGTTTTATTGTTTAGCTCAATATAGTTTAGTGTATTAGTCATTAAATGCATGCTTGCATGTTTAGTCGATTGGGTAGTAATAGATTAGGGTTTCTTATCTATAAAAGGAACCTCATAATTTGTAATAGAAAACTCATCTGAAACATAGAGTTTCGGTTAATAAAAAGATCCATAGAGGATCTAAGTGTTCTTAGTTATAACAACTTGTATTTACTTTCCGCTATAGAATACGAGTTGTAGAGACTGTCTATTAGTTTGCTTATGATTACATAGGCAACACTAACGATCCACGAGTGCTAAAGATCTGTCAAGGTCTGAGAGTTTTCAACAAGTGGTATCAGAGCCTCGGGAGAGACTCTACGATACTGAGAACCTTATTTACCTCACCTCCATACAACCAAAAACATATTCACCATGGCTGGAACTGATGATGAATCAGAAGTCACCAACAACACCAAAAACAACACCACCTGTATGCAGCAACTGAGTCTCTCCAACAGTAATGGTAAGTTTCCTTATCTGAAAAAGGAAGAGTATGATCTGTGGACCATGAAGATGCAGAACTGGATCTCCAATATTGATTGGAATCTATGGGAGATTGTGAAGAATGGTAACAGTCTAAAGAAGACCATCCCAGATCTTGATGGTAAGTTTACCATTGCTCCTCCCAAAACTGCTAAAGAGATTCTTGCAGTACAAAGAGAGCACAAAGTAAGAACCATCCTTCTTCAATCTATTCCTGAAGATCACTTGGGTGATTTTCACCACATGGTTGATGCAAAGGACATCTGGATGGCTCTGAAAGCAAGGTTTGGTGGGAATGAAGAGTCCAGAAGAATGAGGAAGTCCATGCTGAGACAACACTTCCAAGAGTTCAATATCTCTGAAGAAGGTATCCACAAGGGATACGACAGGTTTCACAAGATTCTGAGTCAGCTCAACCAGCTGAATGCAAAGCCTGACAATGATGATTGCAACTCAAAGTTCCTACGATCTTTGCCTCCATCATGGTTACATGTGAGTATAGCCCTTAAAGCTAAATGTGGGCTGGACATGCTCACTTTTGATGAGCTATACAACAAACTCAGATCTCTTGAACCTGATGTCAGATCTCCCTACCGTGCATCCTCTTCTGGTCATTCAGCCTTTGTTGGGACATCCCACTCGAATATGATGATGCATGCTTCAAGTCCATCTTACTTACCATCATCATCCTATCGTCCCACTCCATCACATCCTCAAGCTAAGGCTGTAAATATATTGGAGGATGTTCTTCACTCATTTGTTGTTGATTATGATACTCAGCAGCATCTGGTATATGAAGATTTTGACCAAGTGGACCCACTTGAGATGGAGGAGATGAAGCTGAAATGGCAGGTGGCCATGCTTTCAGTGGATATCAAGAGGTTTGAAGAGAAGGCAGGAAGGAAGTTTGGGTTCAAGGGAAAGGATCCAACTCGTTTTGACAGGAGAAAGGTCAAATGTTTCTCTTGCCACCAGATGGGTCATTTCTCAAGGGAATGCAAAGACAGGAAGAGTGGAGAGGGAGCTAGCTACAATTCCTATAAGCAGAATCAGAAAGGAGCTAGCACTTCAGCAGCTCTAGTCACCATGGATGAACAGGTCAACTGGGCTGCACATGAACCTATGAATGAGGAAGCTGCTGATACAGAGAAGCTTGGATTGCTGGCTAGATGTACTTCAGAAGATAGGCATGATCAGTTTGCCTTCATGGGACTTTCTCAGGTACACAACTGTATATTTGGTTGTAGTGAAAGATACAATGAACTTAAAGAAGCTTATGATATTATGAAACCTAAATACAATGAATGCTATGTTGATAATGAAGCTTATAAACTTTCGTTAAAAACATTAGAAAGACAAAAGGTTTGGTTTCAAAAGAATCAGATAGCTTATGAAGAAAAGATTAAGGTGCTTCAATTTGACTCTATGAATTATAGGAAAAGATGTTGGGGCACTACTGACAAATCTGTCAAATCTGTCAAAACTTCAGCAGGTTGTTCTTGGAAGGATAAATGACTAAAATTTTACTGGAAACCCAAGAACAATGGTGGATCTTTCTCTTCCCTTAACTGCAAAGTTTAAGGGGAGGCATAGGCCTCAGGGGAGGCATATGCCTCAAGGGAGGATTTCATAGTAAACTTTGTGTATATGTTGTTTGCTAACACCTGGTTGTTCATAGTTTTAGTCTGTTTTGTCTCTGTTTTTGTTCTTGTGTTTCTCTGAGTTTGTTTTGCAGAATGCCCTGTTCAATTAAAATTCATCAAGTGTGGTCCTTTGGTATTTGGTCTAGTAAGCTCAAAGCTTGTTTCCTCTGAAAGCTAAGTAATGGAGTGAGCAATTGATTTCCACTGAAGATAAAATACTGAAGACAAGTATTGAAGTTAAAATTGTTCATTCATTCATTCAAATTACAGCTTACAGCTTACAATCAACTTCAATGCAACTACAAGAAAAGAGACATACTACTTATCCTAATCTAGTTCATATCATCTATTCCAACATCTAACATAATGTTGGATATGCATGATCGCTCACATCTTTCACACTAGATGCTGGATATGCGTTTGTGAAGTCTTGCATAACCACCCATTCGTTCTATCTCGATGGCGGGAGATGCATAACTACTATGACGAGGATGCTAAGGATCAAAATGGAAAGGATGGATTGATGCAAATCGTGATGATGAAGAAAAATAATATGTCCTTTGTGCTTCATCTATTGATTTCAACCAAAATGCAATCAATCCACCATCTATAAGCATTTCCTCTATACGATGTGTGTCGATGCACCAAAACCTGGTGCAGAAAGTCCGAGAACCACCCCTCTATCCTTAGGAAGTGGTGGATTTCTGGCTCGTGGCCTTCGTGGAGGCTGAGGTGCTGGAGGTTAGGAGTAAGATGTTCTCTCCTTACAGGAGTCATCAGAATCATTAACGGCAAGGGAAGGCTCATTCACAACAGCAAGGGGAGGCTCCTTCTCTCTCTTTGAAGTTGCTTCCTCATCTGAGTCTTCATAAGGTGATACGTAAGAACTTAAGGATGAGTTGTCTTCTCCACCGCCTGGATTGCTTGACAAATAATTCTTCTTCCACCTCTCAAGACTGCTTAAAGAGGATGCATTGTCATCTGATGAAAGTGTGATTGGGATGGAACTACTCATGGTTGATTGTGATTATTTTTGGAGCATTGAAGAAACTAGGGTTTGTTATGATTTTTGGGGATCTTTGATGAAGAGTTATGTGTGCATTGGGATCATTTTATAGACGGATTCGAGGTTCAATGGGAATTAATGCGAGTGGTTGGCACAGTAACACTCTAGAATATTACCGAAGATATTTTTATCTTTGATGGTTGCTGCTGAAGTGTATAACTTCAGCAGATTGACCATCTGTTTCTGCTGAAGCGTTACACTTGCTTTGGTCAAGTTGAAATACACGTAAGCTACGGTCAACCAAACGGTCAAATTCTTTTGACTATAACTTGGGCAACAACTACCACTCCACCATTCACATTCTTCCACTTCGAAACAAACCGATTCCCTCTACTTCATCCAATAACACTTCATTACGAGCATCATAACCCTAAGATCTCAAATCATCACATGGCACTTGAATTTAAGAAGGATCACAACAAAGTTGCTTATCTGGGAAAAGCTAAAGATGATGAGGTGAATGAACCAATGGTGGAATTCTTAAAAAGGTCCAAGATTTGCTATGCCCTAACACATTCTCCGAATGCAATATATGAATCACTTGTTACTCAGTTTTGGGCATCTGCTTCAAAACGAAGTGAAACAAAGATTGTGGCTACGATTGACGAAACAGAGCATGTGGTTACGGAAGAGATGATAAGGAGGAAGCTTCGCTTGGAAGATGTTGATGGAGTATATCACTCTAATCAGATGGAGGTGCTTACTGGGCTGAGAGCGGTTGGCTATCGAGGTACGAGGACTGACATTTGGCTGAAGAAGCATCTTTGCCCAATGTGGAGGTTCTTGATTCACACGTTGCTTCAGTGCATAAGCAACAAGTCAGGAGGATGGGACCAGTTCTCTACCCAACTGGGATGTGGTATTGTGTGTCTTTCCCAAGGGGTAGCTTATAACTTTTCTAAGTTTATTTTTGAAAACATGATTGAGAATATTCAAAGGAAAAAGACTAAGTTTTTAATGTACCATAGGTTTCTGCAAATAATTTTAGACACCACTACCCAAGATCAATCCTTTTATCCCATAGGTGTTTTAACTGCTAAATTGTTTGCATCAATGAGAACTCACTTTGAGGGGGCACATCATCCGTTGTCAGCAGCTATGTTGCCTCATGGCAATGAGGCTGCTGATGAGGAAAATGTTGCTAATACCCCACCCTCTTCAAATGTTGCTACTGATGGCAATCCATCAGTTAATATAGATGAGGGTCTCTCCTTTACTGCTGAAGCATCTCATATTGCACCTGACCATTCTCCACCTATACCTTCACCCAGACTGAGTCCACCACCCACACAGGTTACTCATGCTGAGTCTGAGACTGATCTTAATAGTCTGGCCTCACCTAGTCCTGTTAGGGATCCTCTCAATGAAGACCCTCCTCTTTCTCAGCAAGACCATGTTTCTCCTGAAAGGTCCAATGAAGCTCCTATTTCCACTGAGCAATCAGGTGGTAGAGCTGAGGACCCAGTTACTCTTACATCAGGCTATACTCTTGTGAACAGGTATGCAGCCGAAGTGGCAGATCTCAAAAAGGAAATTGCTCAGACCAAATCTTTTCTTGGTAATGAGATTTTGGAATTGAGGAATAAAGTTAAGAGCTTGGAAGAACAACTTGGGCATCTGTCCAAAAGGAAGCTTGTGGTTTCCTCTGATGAGGAGGAAGAAATTTCTCAGTTTGGGCCTCTTAACATGTTAGCAGATATGGTTCAGAAGACAGTCGTTCCTTCATCAGTGGTTGCTGAATCATCAAAGAATAAGGAACCTGTTCTTTACAAAAGAAGAAAGAGCTCTTCTTTTAGTAAGGTTTCTTCTGAAGCTTCAAAGGAACCTGGTGTTGACAAGGCTGCATCTGCTGATGTGCAAATGGAGGATGTATCTTCTGATCATGGTCAACCTTCGTCTGTTCAAGAACCAACAGGCCCTTCATCCTCAGCAGATCTTTCTGCTGATATTGTCTTGACCACTCAAGTTGAAGATTTGCATCAACATGTTTCTCCTAAAGTTGACTTGGGTACCTCTACTGAGATTCCTTTAGTTGATCTTACTGAAGTTGAGTGTGCTAAGAAGCCTGCTGATAAAGGGAAAGGTAAATTGACTGAAGAAGAACTTGGTCCAGACTTGGTAAGTGAAGAGGAAAGGCTAGGACAAGAAAGTCGGTTGGCTGAGTTTGAGAAGTCTAAGGAAAGTGAAGTATTGGCTAAACAACTTGAAGCAGAGGATTTCTCAACCTTGACTCCTGAGAGACGAAGAGAATTGGATGCATTGCGTGTTCAGATGCCTGCTGAACACTGGGATGCTCTAACTCAACAAACTATTTCAAATCCTTCTCTTGCTCAGAACATCTTGCGAGCAGAATTTGATGGTGAAAATTTTGTGGCTCGGATGATGCAGCTTGGAGAACAAAGGAAGCAAGAAGCAGCCGCGAAAAGGAAAGCACTGATTACTGAAAAGAACAAGGCAAAGAGAGAGAGACCTCTTACAGAAGCTCAGAAGAAATCTCATATGAGGATTACAGTGAAAAATCAAAGTTGTTCTATACTTAACCGTGGACTTACAATGAAGCAAGTCTTGGCATTACCTGATGCAAGACTGTTTTACATATATAATATGATTATGAAGTCTTCTTCCTCTGCCTCAACACCATCTTCCAACTTGAAAAGGATTGCTGGAAATGAAGTGGCACCAGAAGCCAAAAGACCCAAGTTAGTTGAGAACTTTGATGTTGTTCCACCCAAGGTGATTTCTCCAGTTGTTTCTGCTGAGGCAACTACTGAAGTTACTCCCTCATCTGAAAAGGCCTCTTTTGCTGAAACCTTTGGTGCTTCTTCTGATGCAAAAGAAGAAACTTTGGTTAAAGAATATATCAAGGTTCCATCTGCTGAACCATCTACCAATTCTCTTGAAGCACCTAATGCTCCAGCTCCTACTGTGGCATCTGTTGACTCAGAAGAAGATACTAAAGTTAAGGAAACTGATATTGTAGGTGTAAAAACTAGAAAGGCTAGAATCTTGCTATCCAGGATGAACGCCATTCGTGATGGTGCTACTCCTAAGTTCTCATCTACTTCCTCTAGTCCTGCTAACAAAACTACTGAAGAGTCTGAAGCTGTACCTTCTTCGGATATCTATAAGCCTGGTAGGAGGAAGAAGAGGATGGCCAAAAGAACTCTCTTTGATCTTGAAGCTGATGACGCAACATTCATTAAAGAAGGTTCTGCTACTGATTTTCCTGAGGGAGATCAAAATGTGCTGGTCAATTGGACTCTGAAGAATGATGAGATGAATGTCATTCATCGAAAGGATAAAACTTCAATGGAATTCACCTTTTTGAAGGAAATACTCCATTTGGTAGACAGGGCAGATTTGCTTACTCTGTACACTCTCGTTACCAGCCATTACTGCAACATTGCACCACAAGGTTCTAGGATGTTCTTACTAGGAGACCTTCAAGTCCTGTTTAACTCTCATTCTCCCAATAGTAGAGGAAATTCCATTCGGGAGAACTCACATTTATGGCGAGTTGTGTCCTGGAGACTCTATCCTCTCCCTCGTGTGCATGTGCTTGAGACTAAGGGTGGAATCACAGTCTGCATGTTTGCTGAAAGAAAGTATCCATTGCCCAAGAGACTTATGGAAAGGATGCTGTGTCAAAAGTTGGAGTTTCCCCCAGAGCCAGTGGGAAATGAAAAGCTAAATGCTGAACAACTGGTTAGTTTAATCAAGACACAACTTCTGCAAGAACAAACTGCCTCTTCTTCTTCATAATGGTACCATTTTTATTTTTTTACATTATTTGGTTTATTGGTTAGTTTTGTATTTCTTGTCTTGTTTGTTGTTCTTAGTTAAAAAAAAAAAAAAAAAAAAAAAAAAAAAAAAAAAAAAAAAAACTTTCATTTGCAGGTTTGTTGAACTTTTTGATGGTTTTTAACTCACCAGATATACATTGTGTGTATCAAAGAGTTAGCTAGTCCAAAGGGTACAACTTTGGTAAAGACACATCAAATCTGTTGATAGCTGTAATGGTTTGCTCAAAATCATAGGGTCTGCAACCACCCATGCTTAATTGCTAAGAGTTATATGGTCATCAATTCACCATGGTCTATTCCTTTTTGGAATCCAAGAATTGGCTAGCCCACAAGTATATGGATTGTGGTAAAGGCAACTATCCCCATATTTGGTTATCAATTCACCAACTCTAAGAATTGACTAGTCCTGAGCAAACGGCTACAGGTAAAGACAAGTCAAATCCGTTTATATAGTTGCTGATTTGCTCATAAATCAGATGGTTATCAATGTACCATAGTTTACGAACTTAAACATCTGGCTACTCCAGTAGAGATGGCTATTGGTAAAGAGACATCAAATCCATTATTTTCAATGATTCACCTCTCACAGGAGATAACACACCTGGATGTGATGAGAATAGTTTGCAACTGATAAGTATTGATGTACATTATGTCATTTGTTTCTGCAAAGACCTGGCATTTCAAAGCTTGATCATCATAGAGATGTGTTTATTATAGGTTCTTTGCTACTGATATGTGAAAACAATCCTCTAGTACTGAAGTCTCAAAGATCTTTCAAGGTCAGGAAACTGGAACTTAACCAAGTCAAATTCCAGTTTAGGGGAGGATTGTTGGGAATTATGTGAAGTAGGAATTCTGCTGTCATTACTGCCGAAGGATTCTGCTGAAGTAGAAGCAGAATCTGCTGAAGAAGGGATTCTACTGAAGTGTAAAAGTCATATCGTGTTACTGCTGAAGGGTGGAAGCTGACTAGGATCAGCATGCGCTGTATTATTTAAATGCTAACTCATCATTATCTTTGAACGGCTCGAGGTTAGCATGGGTTTTATTGTACTGCTCAATATAGTTTAGTGTATTAGTCATTAAATGCATGCTTGCATGTTTAGTCGATTGGGTAGTAATAGATTAGGGTTCCTTATCTATAAAAGGAACCTCATAGTTTGTAATAGAAAACTCATCTGAAACATAGAGTTTCGGTTAATAAAAAGATCCATAGAGGATCTAAGTGTTCTTAGTTATAACAACTTGTATTTACTTTCCGCTATAGAATACGAGTTGTAGAGACTGTCTATTAGTTTGCTTATGATTACATAGGCAACACTAACGATCCACGAGTGCTAAAGATCTGTCAAGGTCTGAGAGTTTTCAACAATGTTTTATTAAAATAATATTCCAGTTTTAAATATCAGAATAACTATCTTAGAAAACAAGTGTTACTCCAAAAAAAAACATTACTCCTACTGCAACAAATGTTACTGCTGCTGTTAATATTAATTAAACAATATTAACAATACGAAATACATAAATCATAAATCCTAGTCTTCCTAAAGGAGACCGATAACCGGCATATTCCTCAATGCGAGCCAAATCTTCCTAGTCTAGCAGACGAACTTGATGCAGCTACACCATCAGTTTTGTTCTCCCGATAGCTCCAACTGATTTTGGTATTGATGTTGTTCTGTATTTATCGAACACACACCTACAAAATATCAGAAATATTGTCATCTTTGCTGTCTTCATCCATCAAAAACTTTTAAATAACGGATTTTCGTTTAAGCGTAATATCATTGCAAATCGTGTAGTCTTCCCTCATACGTTGCTTCTCTACCCTTGCCTGCTCAAACAAATTGATAACGTCTATAATAGCGTTTTTTCGAGCCACATCATCTTCTTCACATTGTTTTTTAACGTACATTTGCATATCTTCAACGGAATGGGAGGGACAACAAGCCATAATAATTTTGTGTTTGAAATTGTATGTTTAGAAGTATATGACAATAACAAAAAAGATTAATATCACAATAAGTACCCTTTATATGATATTAACAGATTTAATATCACAATAACTATATATAAGATATTACCAGATTTAATATCAGAATAACTATCATATAAAGGTTATTGATATCAGAATAACTATCCATATATAAAACGGTTTTAAAACGCATAATAAGAAAAAAAGCTTAATATAAGAATAACTATCAACATATTAACGTTATTAATATGTTGATATCAGAATAACTATCATTATATGATATTACCAGATTTAATTTCACAATAACTATCATTATATGATATTACCAGATTTAATATCAGAATAACTATCATATAAAGGTTATTGATATCAGAATAACTATACATATACAAAACGGTTTTAAAACGCATAATAAGAAAAAAAGCTTAATATCACAATAACTATCATATTAAAGTTATTAATATCAGAATAACTATACACATATCAGAAATAAAGAATTAATATCAGAATAACAGTCATATTAAGGATATTGATAAAAGATACAAAAATAACATTAATATCAGAATAACTATCCTCATATCAGCATAACAAACTTAATATCAGAATAACTATCCTAATATCAGAATAACAAACTTAATATCAGAATAACTATCATACTAACGATAGAAACATCAAAGTGTAAATGTACTAATACTCAGAATAACAATAGCAATATCAGAGAAACTATCCTCAAAATCAAAATAAAAACCTTAATATCATAATAACTATCATAAAAATACCTTCATACAGCGTTTTATAATGAAAAATGTACCGATAGATCAGGACCGATACGAGAATACTGATCAGGTAATTCCATTCGATAAAAAATTTAAATAAAAAAAGCTGAGAAAAATAAGGAAATAGAATATTCTAATAAAAATAAAAAGATACGGAGAGAAAAAAGGGATGAATTTGGTCAAATCTCAGTCGCTAAATGAAAAAAGATCAACGGATGAGGTACATCCGCACATCCGCACTAAAAAAAATATCCGCACGTGATCCTCACTCTGTATATATATATATATATATATATATATATATCGTCAAATTCCAATATAAATCTCATATTGTTATTCGTTTCGAGTCCACAAGCACGAGTCATAACTTCTCGGCTTTTAATCAATCAATTGTCCAAATTATACTAAAGTCCATGTTACGGCTTTGTCGGAGTCAACTATTGACTAAAAGTCAAAGTGACGCCGACGTAGCTCAAAGTCAACAATATATATATCAAGTCCATAATTAATAGTCATAACGTCGCAATTCAATCCCAAACCAACTCAAAACAATCTCGCCAACCAATCAATCAACTAATTATACTCGAAACCAATGTTATGACCCTAATGGTCATGACACGGTCGCGGTCAAGACCACGTGAACCAAACAAGCTTCTAAAAGCTTTTCGGCTCCACGCGTCTCATCCAAACCTCAACTAAACCAATAAATAAGCTACTAAATTGACCCGACTCGGACCCAAAGACCCAAGTGGGTCTCGTACGCCACTCAAGAGCCACGTACGAGCCCTATGTGGTTCGTACGTCCCATATGTCTCAACCAAACATCACCAAACCAATTCTACAACACTCCAATCCAATCATTCAAGCTCAAAACACTAACCAAATACAAAACCCATCAACTATTTTTAATCAAGAACATGCAACTAAACCCTAAAATGCAAAACCCATCAAATTAATGCACCACACATGTACCAAACACTAATTACTTGTTTATTTCAACACTAATTAGCTTTAATTTCATGTTCCACCCAAAAGCCCCAAAAGTTGTTCATGGGTCGAAACCCTAGAATCCAATTCGTGGGTTTATATCACCCAAATAAGCTCAAAACATGTTCCCTTTACCTTATCTAATCACCAATTGCAAAAGCCCTTTGAAATATTTTGAAACCCTAAGAGTACGAATTTTAATTCTTGAATTTGGAGGTGTTAATGAAGTCCAAATTGAGTGTATGATATATGGTTGGAAAGAGGAGAAAGAGATCTTTCTTTTGGTGGTGGAGGTGTATGTTCACTCGCCGGAATCCGGCCGTGGTGGCCGGAATAGTGGCCGGAAATAACAAAGGGGGCGGCTAGGGTTTCTTAGAGAGAGAAACAAGAGAGATAAAGTAGTGTGTGTGTTTTCTAGAGAGAGAAATGAAAGGTGGAAGTGAGGCTTGAGGGTGGTATTTATATTCATGAGCTAGGGACCTCAAAATAAATAAAATTGGAGGGGGGGGGGGCGGCTATAAATAAAAAGGGAAGGGTTCGGGTTTAAACTTCTCGTATCTATCTCGTTTACCCATTCCCGAGCTCACATATCGTCCCCCGAGTGTCCCACTACATTTATTTAACTTTCCAACATTGTTACTTACGTTTTTCCACGAGTTTTGACTATTTATTTGTCAATTTTCGAGTTACGGTCTAAAAGTTACAATAACTCTTGTTTTAGGCTTTTCTAGTGCCGAATCGAATAGTGCCTACCAAATAGAGTTAAAACGCATACGATAACTCATTTAATAATGAAATAAACCATAAAAACCAATCGACGATATAAAATCAAGTCACGGTTTATAAAATAGTGATAAAGGCAAATCTCAGTTTAGTTTAACGTAATGCGGTTACCTAAAATAGACTCCCTAAATTGCCAGTTGTCACAGTGTGTCTAGTTAAAGTGCTATTACACCACTTCCTGACAACATTTCATTATGTTTCTTACAATGATCTTCCAAAATACTCACCAAATTCTCTCTTATATTATCAAACAACAAAAATGAAGTTAGCGGAGGTGACATGTGGCTTCTCCGATGGTTTACGGTGAGGAGGTACACGGTTTCTTAGTCCAGTAGATACAGGAAAGTGTACAACCCATTTCTTGTTACGGTTTTTTATGGTTACCTGATGATGAGAGTTGAATCTTGAAGGGTAGAAAGGTGGTTCAAAATGGTTTAGCTTGGTTTGAGAATTCATAACTGTGTGTGTGTTTTTAGTGTGTGTTTTTTGGTGAGAAACTCCATGTGTGTGTGAGAGAGAGAGGGGTCGGAGATTATAAGAAGATAGATGAAAGGGTTTGTAATGATAGTGATGGCGAGTGAAGTGGAGTTAATGAGGCACCCTCACAAACCCTTTCATATCTCTCGCCACCATTATATCTCTATCATTACACACCATTTCATACCTCTTCTTATCATCTCTGACCTCTCTCTCTCACACAAACTCATGGAGTTTCTCACCAAAAAACACACAATAAAAACACTCAATAAAAACACTCTCAAACCAAGCTAAACCCTTTTGCACCACCTTTCTACCCTTCAAGATTCAACCCTCATCATCAGGTAACCATAACAAACCGTAACAAGAAATGGGCTGTACACTTTCCTGTATCTTGTGGACCAAGAAACCGTGTACCTCCTCGCCGTAAACCATCGGAGAAGCCACATGTCACCGCCGCTAACTTCATTTTTGTTGTTTGATAATATAAGAGAGAATTTGGTGAGTTTTTTGGAAGATCATTGTAAGAAACAGAATGAAATGTTGTCGGGAAATGGTGTAATAGCACTTTAACTAGACACACTAACACCATTATCATGTTTTCACCAACCCTTAATACCCTAGACACACTGTTCAAAAAGTCGTAAGCAAACATGATCAAATCTTTTGTATCACAAGCAAAATAAACAACATGATCTCATTAACCTAGTTAAAGTGCTATTACACATGAAAGGGGGTGGACCCCCAACACCCTGCTAAGATCTTGGTTTAGGACCCAAAATCCACCATCCTACCCTCCTACCCTAATTGTTAAAATGACCAATTCAACCATAATGGTTTAAAGGGTCTTTTTGATACCCGATGCTTGGATAGTTCTCATTACCTAAAACCCTAAACTATTTAAAATACGCAACGACATATCTTACCTTTTGGTCTCGGCTGTGGTCGCGGTTTGCACTCCAGACTGACAGTAGACACTATATTCCTACAAGTATAAAAGCAAAGCACATATTAAAACTATATTCTTGAACGTTTTATGTTTCATTGATCCTTCACGTTTTATCTATTTCTAATTTCTCGAAAAGTTATTACAAAGTAATAAAGTTAATGCTATACATCTTCTAACAATAAACAACCATAACTTGGATTATTAACATCAAATAACACAAGTATAATTATTATACATTTATTTATTTTTAATTATATTAACCTTGTCTTACTAATATTCTCATATGGTATGAAAAAAAAACAAATAGAGAGACATTCGGGTCAGGAGGTTAGTGACTATAATACATATGAATTCCCACTTTAACTGATCCAGTAATAAGTCAAGAAACAGCTTGTGTCGACAGCATATGACACTTGCATCAAAACAGGAAACTGAAACAGGGGTATGAAGGATGTTTACTGAATAAGGAACCAAACTGAGAGTTGATGGCTACTACAGCTCGGATGTAAACACACTAAAACGAGAAATAATTATGTAATGTACAACTGTCTTACTCATAGTTCCAACTTCTCGGAAACATGTTTTCCAGCATAACCATTGTCTCTTACAATATGATATTTAATCAGTAAGCTTAGTTATTTCAAAAATTCTATAAACAATTATAAAAGAATGTGTTATATAAAATGTAAGCCGTAGTGGCAGAATAACATATAATAGGTAAGTCAAACTTGGTAGAGAGACATAATCACACACGAAACATCATTTTACAGGCCACTTTGTGAATCATCCTGGTACAATACCACCGGAAAAAAAAGTCACGACCACATACAAGTATTCTCCCAAATGTACTGTCAAAGCTAAAGATTAAAACAAGAGGAGACCAAAGAAAGAAGACATTATGTCTAACCTTAGTCTTATGAATCAAAATCACAACCAAAAACTATGAATACAAGATAGAAATCAAGAAGATCAAGAAGATAAAGAACTTAACTTGAATGTGCAAGATAGAAATCAAGTGGAGCAGCTATGGTACGTGTTTGGTGATGAAGATGAAGTGCAGGTGAGCAGCTGCGTGTTTGGTGGGTATATTTTTATCTCACTTGTGAAAAGCAGATCAGGTTAATAATTGAGGTGATTTTCACGATTAGTTTTCGCTGGGGACATCTCCCCGGGGAAAACGTTGTTTGTCTTCTAGCAAGACTTTTACCGGGGACACGTCCCCGGGGAAGGTTATGGCGGGATAAAGTAAAAAGGTGGGAGGGAAAATAAAAAAATCGTAAAAAGTTTACCCGGCAAAGGGTGTTTTAATCAATATATTTATTGAAAAAAAATCTTTATTATCATTGTCAATAACTAAAATTAATAACACATCAATTGTGAACTACCATTGTTCATTCTTTTTAGCTTCTTGGTGAACTACCATTGTTGTTACCTTGGACGCCATGAATGCCCTCTGTTATACGATCAAATGTTGTACTCAGTAAACCACAAAACGTTTGGTACACTGTAACTTTTAACCATTTTTTTTGTTTAACTATCTGTTTCAACGGCCGAGTATAGGTGCTATGGTATACGTATCATGTTAAACGACCAACTATAGGTGCTATGGTATACGTATCATGTTAAACGACCAACTATAGGTGTTATGGTATACGTATCAGGTTAAACGACCAACTATAGGTGCTATGGTATACGTATCATGTTAAACGACCAACTATAGGTGCTATGGTATACGTATCATGTTAAACGACCGAGTATAGGTGCTATTGTATACGTATCATGTTAAACGACCAACTATAGGTGCTATGGTATACGTATCATGTTAAATGACCGAGTATAGGTGCTATGGTATACGCATCATGTTAAACGACCGAGTATAGGTGCTATGGTATAGGAATCATGTTAAACGACCAACTATAGGTGCTATGGTATACGTATCATGTTAAACGACCAACTATAGGTGCGATGGTATACGTATCATGTTAAACGACCGAGTATAGGTGCTATGGTATACGTATCATGTTAAACGACCGAGTATAGGTGCTATGGTATACGTATCATGTTAAACGACCAACTATAGGTGCTATGGTATACGTATCATGTTAAACGACCAACTATAGGTGCTATGGTATACGTATCATGTTAAACGACCGAGTATAGGTGCTATGGTATACGTATCATGTTAAACGACCAACTATAGGTGCTATGGTATACGTATCATGTTAAACGACCGAGTATAGGTGCTATGGTATACGTATCATGTTAAACGACCGAGTATAGGTGCTATGGTATACGTATCATGTTAAACGACCAACTATAGGTGCTATGGTATACGTATCATGTTAAACGACCGATTATAGGTGCTATGGTATACGTATCATGTTAAACGACCGATTATAGGTGCTATGGTATACGTATCATGTTAAACGACCAAACGACCAACTATAGGTGCTATGGTATACGTATCATGTTAAACGACCAACTATAAGAACCATATTCATCAACGGGTCTATGTTCTTATAAGAACCATATTCATCGTAAATTTCTGACCCAAACGTATCAAGAACTCGAGTAAAGAGATATATCGACGATAAAACCAGTGACAACTCTTTTTCCGGCGTATAATCAGCCGTTGTATTGTTACGTGTGTTTCGTGAGAATTGACGATTGGGTTATTTATGTTATTCCAAGCGTCGGGGTTTTAGTTATGTATTAATAGTTGCAATATAGTGTAATTTTTTAAAAATATAATTTTTGCCGGGGACATGTCCCCGGGGAAAGGTTTGGCGGGAATTTTCCCGCGTACAATTAGCGTGCTTTGGACTTTTGGTCAAAGTTTGGAGAACGTAAAATACACTTTCAGCGGGGACTCGTCCCCGGAGAAAGATTGCGTTGAATTTTGCCTATCCGGTCAAAATCCAGTTAACTTTTGCCGGGGACATGTCCCCGCGGAAAGTATGCGTTGAATTTTCCACAACAAGTCAGCGAATTCATGTGCCACGTCAGATTCAATTTTGTCGTTTAGTGACTTTCGCCGGGAACTTTGTGTCCCCGGCGAAAGTCTCCTCGCCCGTCCATCTGATTGTTGTAGTATCACTTATATTTTGACACATCATAACTCATTTATAAAAAAAATGATATATTTATAAATAATCATGTCTCTAATTTGTATTATCACATCTGTCTGATTGAATACAACGCAACTCAAACCAAACATACATGAACCTGCACAAAAAATTTAAAACAGCTAATCCAACTACTGGTCATATAATTTGTCATAGACTTAATTTCAACAATGACCAAGCTATATATATAAACTAAAATAGATAAATATGATAGACCTTAATTTGACTTTATTGTTAATTTGGATATTTTGTGCAACAATAAAGCTAAAATTATCATAAAACTTTAGTAACATTTGTATGACCTTATTGAAATTGTGAAGAAAACAAAACTCATATTGAGACTTGCACATGAAAAGAAACGAATTACCATATTATAAATACTTGAACAAAATTTTATGAAAGAATGTACGATAACAATAGTAATTAACAATTATGTGAGTGGGATATGCACAGCCTTATGCATCCCTATACTCCATATAAAACTTGAGTTACACGTACGTAAATAACTTAAAATATAATCACACATGCATGGATTAGCAAACATGATCAAACTTTAGAAAACCGTATAAATATATAGATATATGCATCACTTATTCAAATCATATATATGTAGCTCGTCCTGCAGATTTGTCGATACGAAAAGAGCTAGGTATTAAACTTTCGTGACTTTCGGGAGGCTGTGAAGAACAATGGTCTCGATCGTGACACCAGGACCGAAACCAAACAGAACACCCCAGTCTAAACCTTCACCAGTCGTCGCAGCACCGTCCTCAGTGGACTTCTTCCTCATCTCGTCAATGATGAACAATACAGCCGCACTAGAGATATTCCCGTACTCACTTAGCACATGCCTGCTAGCTCTCATCTTATTCTTGTTGAGACTGAGCTTGAGCTCCACATCATCAAGTATTGCCCGACCACCTGGGTGGACGATCCAAAAGATCGAGTTCCAGTCAGTTATACCCAACGGAGAAAACGCTTGTATTAATGCCTTCTCGATGTATTCTGAGAGCAAACTTGGCAGCTTTCTAATAAGATTAAACTTTAGACCCACCTCCTTCAGTTGTCCCCCTATAGCTCTATCAGTGTCCGGTAAAATAGTCTGAGCAGCAGACACCATCTGGAACAATGGACGCTCCGTAGCCAAGTCAGGGTCCGAACCCACTATGACAGCACCTGCTGCATCAGCAAAAATAGCTTGACCTACGAGGGAGTCAATTTGGTTTTTGTTAGGGCCACGGAAGGATATCAATGTCATTTCACAGCAAACAGCTAGAACACGAGCACCCTTATTGTTCTCAGCAAGGTCCTTGGCATGACGTAGAACCATGCCACCCCCGAAGCATCCCTGGTTATATATCATGTGGCGTTTGACTGAAGGGTTTAAACCGAGGAGCTTCGTGAGCTGGTAGTCTGGACCAGGCATTTCAATGGCAGAAGTAGTGCAAAAGATGAGGTGGGTGATTTCGGATTTTGGATGGCCCCATTCTTTGATGGCTTCGATGGCAGCTTTGTGAGCGAGCTTGGGGACTTCCGCGACACATACATCATGGCGGATGTCGAGGGAAGGAGCATTATAAACTCCTACGTTAGGGTTCTCATTCAGGAACTCCTCTGTCAAGTGAATGTATCGCTTTCTTATCGAACTCTTCTCGCCTGCAATAAACAACAATTTTATCGATCAGCACACAAAAACACCCTAACATTGAAACGTCCCATGCTTGAAATAAACATGCATGCATATCTTTAATTATCATGCATAACACTCATCATAGTTCCTTGGAGAATAGCAAAAATCTAAGTAAATATAAGAAAGGGTGGATACATACATATGAGCTTGAGTTTCTCTTTGAGATCAACCATGTGCTCACTTTTCGTGACACGAAAATAAAAATCAGGAAAATCAGCTTGATATATACAATTGGACGGAGTTGCAGTGCCAATCGCGAGAATGGTGGCTGGACCTTGTGCTCGTTGAGCGTTTCTTATCTTCTCTACATCACTTGAGGAAGCCATTGGTGTTTGTTATCAGATGGCTTCGATATTTCAAAGTAATGAGACAAGTACAAGTGATAAGAAGAAGATGTTTCTTTGTTATATAGAGGGAGAGAATGGTAGGTTAAGTATAAGTTATGAATAGTAAATTTATGATTAAGATACTTTCATCTTTACGTAACATAAACATGAAAAGTTATGTGATGTAAAAAGAAGCTTCACTAGTTTATGGATAAAAGTGCTAGTGGAAGCTAGACTTGTATTTGTATTCGGGATAAGTTTATTCATTAATATAAAAAAGGATAATGGCCGATAAATATATTTTAATTAGTTGTTACTTTTTTTTTTTATATATTTTTATATGTATTGAATCAATTACTTTTGTTATTTTATGTATTTAACTTGTATTTTGCGTTATTTTTATGTATTTTGTGAATTTTTTAACCTTCACTTTGTTAACACTTCTATTATCCAGAAGGGGGAAAAAAATAAAAGAAAATCATAAAATATGCACAAGTGATATAAAATAAAAGTTGAGTATATAGAATAACAAAAAAATAATGATAATTTGATACATATAAAAAGATATGATCAGAACTAAGATATATTTATAAGCCTTTATCCTATATAAATATTAGACATATGTAATCACAATTATAAATTAATGAATATCTCACATTAACATGATATCGAGCCTAACATGTTAAAGCCTAAAGTTAACTTTTTTTGTTTTCTGCCAAAAGTCGACTGCTACCAGGTTTATACGTTTTGTTTCTTTTTTCATCGACTGTAATAAGGTTGACTGCCACAAGGTTTAAGCCTTAGAGTCTAAGACTGACAAAAGTTGACTACCATAAGGGATTATATTGTTTGTTTCTCTTTTTATCGACTACACATAAATCAATTACATCAGGTCATTTCTTTATTGATTTTTTAATCACCATTGGAATTATTGAATTGGCTTCACATGGAATTATGTATTCCACCAAAGTGAAGAATAGATATTCATTTAGTAAACTTTTGTCTTCTGTCGTCGACTGCCTTCTCACCCCTTGTTCATAATGACGAACTTTTGTCTTCTTTAATCAATTGGTTGGTCTTTTTTTTGTTATCTTTTATTTGATCGTTAGTGTTAGCTTTTGAAGTGATGATCATACTTAATAGTTCAGGGGTTCTTTAGTAGTATAAATTGTGGAAACCGTGAACACTTTTATTAATAAAATCAGATTATAATGACAATATATAAATAACAGAATACGAAACAGTAAATTAAACAGACAGAATGGGTAGAAGCAGAAGACATACACTATATAACTGTAATAAATGAAAGCAGTAAAGACACTTGTACGAGGCTCGTATTGAATACGATTCCCTTAAAACAGATTCGCCGTCTGTTTCCCAGGGTACAACGTACGTAGTTGTTGCACAGCCGGACCTGACAAACTTGCCTGAAAGATCGCTGAAAACCTTGCGTGTTTCAATAATAGCAGCCACTTGAAAAGTTTCACTCAAAGTCATTCCCTCAGCATGAATGTCGTGTAGCAGAACCTGCAGATCTTGAACCTGACTTATCACATTCTTTGAATCAACCATCTTGTAATCCAAAAAACGAGCTACCACGAACTTCTTTGTACCAGCATCCTCAGTTTTGTACTTGCGTTCCAATGACTCCCATAATTCTTTGTCAGTCTTGGTCTTGCAGTACACGTTGTACAAAGAATCAACCAAACCATTCAGAACATAATTGTGACACAAAAAATCTGAATGTTTCCATGCTTCCAAGGCTTGAACAGCCTGTTGATTAGAGGATTGACCTTCTGCAGGAGGTTCCACGTTAGGTGGGTTTTCTTTTAAGAACCGCGCAAGGTTCAAAGTAGTCAGATAGAAAAACATCTTCTGTTGCCACCTCTTGAAATTCTGCCCATTGAATTTCTCTGGTTTCTCAGCATGATTAGCAACAGTGTTAGTAACTGGCGCACCAGTCACGTTCACAGAAGTAGTCACAGGAGGGGTAGTAGTGTTTGTCATCCTGAAAATTCAAACACAAACAGTCAAACAAGTTGTTGTATATTGGTATCTACTTGTACCAGATCTGATTCAAACAAAACTCTAGCTTGGTTTTGATGGATCAAGTAAATCAGTTTAATAGAAACTCTATCTTGGTTTCGTTAAAACTAATAATAAAACTGCTTAAAAAAAACCGTTATAGATCTGTTAAACCAAACCTGTATGTTAAAACTGTTTAATAGAAACTGATTTCCAAAGAAACTCAACAAGGCTTCGACAGAAAACAGTTTATAAAACCTGTTAATTATAAATCCGATTTAAACAAAGTGTTTTAAATTCGGTTAAACCGAATCTGTTTTAAGAATGTGGGAAACCGTGAACACTTTTATTAATAAAATCAGATTATAATGACAATATATAAATAACAGAATACGAAACAGTAAATTAAACAGACAGAATGGGTAGAAGCAGAAGACAGACACTATATAACTGTAATAAATGAAAGCAGTAAAGACACTTGTACGAGGCTCGTATTGAATACGATTCCCTTAAAACAGATTCGCCGTCTGTTTCCCAAGGTACAACGTACGTAGCTGTTGCACAGCCGGACCTGACAAACTTGCCTGAAAGATCGCTGAAAACCTTGCGTGTTTCTGATCGAAGAATTGCTGGAACAGTTCTGTAATGGAGCTGCGTTTTTCACTGTGTATCAAAACCGAATGAGATGTGTTTAATATATAGGCTAAACCTATCTTGGTCACCAAGAAAAGATATTAGCCTGTATATACACAGATTACGCAAATCTGTTAATAATTAAACACGGTTTCTAAATCTTCTATTTATTTAAAACCGATTCTGTCAAACTTGTGTACAAAGTTTAAATCAGTTCCAAAAATAAATAGACACAAATTTGGAAATAATAATACCGAAATCTGCATCAAAAAGATACGCAGGTATGCGAGATTTCGGAGCTGCATTCGTGTCCGCAGGTCGCGCTGGCTCGCATGAGTTCAGAAGCTTCGAACTCATTTTGGCCCAGAAATCCTGAAATCTGCACCCCCCTGCGCGCGCGCACGTAGGTGTTGGAGTAAAACCAACAAATCATTTTGAAGGTTCGTATCAAGATTTCTATATAAACACACTCCCACTTCCTTTTCTAGGCGATGTGGGATGTGTTTGTTTTCCCAAATTTGTGTTTCACGTGTCCCACTTTGAGACACGATATCTCATTCATATTAACTCCATTTTGGACATACTTTAGCTCGTTGCGAAGCTCTCGTCGAGGAGAACGCAAAGCTATCAAGAAATATAAATATATATAACATATACATATATTAAATAATGTCCAAAATTTGCAAAAACTCATTTTGCAAAACTATTTTCCAACATAAATACCCTCTGTGACAATCGTCATCAAATCAGATTACTCAACGTTGACTATTATTATTAGTTACTCAAAAAATCAAACACGTATGGTTCTTTGTGGTTTGGCCGAATTTGATAAAGAGAGAAAGAGAAGTTGGGAGAGTTTTCTAGTGAGAGAAATAGATGTGTATTAGCTTAATGTGAAACCTCCAACCCTCTCTCTTGGTGGGAAGAGGGTATTTATAGTCTTACACTAAACGCCCCCTACGGGCCATGGAATGGGCTGACAGTGGGTAAAGACCTGACCCGACTCCATAGTGATAATTTAACTTAACGTTTACTAATAAGACTACGACCTAACTAGTGCTAGATGATACTTGGGGTGACCGAGTCTTTAATATGGATTTTTGTAATCCTTACAATCTCCCCCTAAGGGAGGTCACCTCGGAAATTACAATTTGAATTCTAGCATTCTATTACTTGAATTTAATTTCCTAGCTCGTAATCCTTGATTCTTCAAAGTCCGCAATCTTTGTACTTTCAGTAGTGATATTTATGAATGTTCCTTTGGCTTGGGTGATCTTTGAGCCTTCATAGAGATCATCAGCCACTGTAAATCTCTAGATCATCCTTTGTTGAATCACCTCCATATGATGTTGTGACTTTCGGGCCGATATGCTCACACCTTTCTGGATCATGATATTTTGCATCAGTGTTGAGGAAGCACTGTTGTACGTCTTTCACTTATCATGATTTCTTTGATTTTGAGTGTGAAGTGTGAGCATGTGGTTATGCATTGACATCTCATTGGCTATCAGCTACAACCTTCGGGAGTTCCTGCAAATAACAGTTAGCAATAAATAAACGAAAGTGTCTTTGTTCACTTTCGTTGAATAGGGTTGCAAGAACCACGGTTCCCAGTTGATCAGTATAAATACTGCCTATGATCATGTAGAATTCCTAAAAATCTCCTTGATATGGTTTCGCAACTGTACTAGCCGTTCTCAAACCAGAGCATCTCAAAGTAGACAACACGAAGTGAGTGAACCAGCAAATTGGGATTCACTGATTAATGAGAAATTGATTTGAAAAACAGTCGCCTATTGCTGGATAAAGACGTTTTGCAGTATGACAAAAGTTTTATGAGCAACATCAAGTTTCAATCACAAATACTTTTGTTTGAAAATTTATGCGCAGTCGATGTGCTTGAAAACAATTGTTGAGCACATCGAAAGGTTTTCCGAAAGCATACGTCAATTCCTTTACTGGAACAAGGTTGATTAAAATGCGAATCGACCCATCGTGGTTTTCTAGTTGTGACAAGTTTGATCCATTAAGGATCTCACATGTCACCCACCAAGTGCTTGTTCGATGTTGGCTCTAGAAGGATTTCCATCTTCATTGTGAATACATTACGTATCACTCGGATGTTCTGGCAATACCACAAGGATAATGCGTAGGACTCTTAATGTATATTTTTCTTGCTTTTCACAGTGTATGAAACAGCAAGCACATTGGAAGTGTGTCCTAATGAGATTTATGGATGATCTGTTGGCTATTTCTAATGGAATTAAAAAATTACCAGTTCAACTAACGAAAGAGTATCAACGTCTTTTTTAAGCTGAGCCAAAATCTCTGCTGAAAACATGTCCCAATGCTGCTTCTCATTTAAACGCGGATTATTAACCATAGCATTTGTCTGTATTAAAACATAAATAAGCATAAAAAACTTACAATACAAATATCCATAAAATTGGAAGGTATATATATATATATATATATATATATATATATATATATATATATATATATATATATATATAGGGTAGGGTTATTTTCAGAACCAAGAAAAGGTCGAGAACTGCGAGAACCAGCATCAACCAATCAGATTTTTTTGAATATTAATTTTTATTATGTAATTCAAAAGGGTATAAAGGTAAAATTACATTTTTATTTTATTTTTGATTTTTTTATAAAAACAATTTTTTAGTTCCTAAATTGTAGGAATTTATTTTTTTAATATTTGTTTTTCAGCATGCATAATTTTACCAGATTAGGTGCATATGTGTTTTCTCTTTTTTAGGTAATGTTATTTCACATATGTTTTTAGTGTTCAATTGCTTAAATTTCTAATGTGTTGTGGTTATAGATAAATAGACAAGTGCATATTGACACACATAAATATCTTACATGTATCGTATACATTTCAAATATAAAACATTATACACAAAATCTAAGATTTGTGATATACAATTAAAAAAATGCAACGTATTTACATATGTGCATACATGTTTTTCTTTTCTAGCTAGTTCGATCTTTCGATATAATTTAATGGTATGCATATATGCATCCATGTTTATTTGACATAAAGTTTTCTTGTAGTATCCTTGTGTTCTCTCATGTTAATCAACATGCATACATTTCTTCATCGTGTCCATCTTCAGAGTGTCCACGTGTACATGATGGTCTTCATGATACAAAATTATCATTTCCCTCAAATTAAGTAGTCTGTTACAACAATATAAATAAAAATAATTAAATAGTAGTCAAATACATCGCCAACATCTAGAACATGTATGTTCACCAAGTTAAAAGACAAACATGCACATGTGTTTTTTTTAATAACACTAGATTGGAACACATGTATTTTTAATAATATGAATACCATATCACCTAAACTACATATCTTAGATTACCCAAACAATAAGCACACCCACAAATACTCATTTTATATATAACCACACATCATAATTATTCATTATAGAAGACGATTGTTTCCTTTCAAAATTGGTCCAATCTATAAATTTAAAAACGGACCAAACAGTACATAAATGTAAACAACAAAACATCCTTATATCATAACTAAAAACATATATGCACTTTCAATACATTTAAACTCCGAAACTGAAAAAACACATGTGCACAAAATGAATCAAATTCACCAGAAACTATAAAAACACATGTACACTCTCAATAACACATATGCACACTCCTTTTATTAATTTTGTATTAGCTATAAAACATATATGCATTTCAAGAAAAGAAAACAACAACTATTGTATTGAGGATCAATAGTGTTTGAATATGTGTTCAACTTGTTTTTTTAACAACGTGAGTAACTTTAATCTTTTTTAACAATCTCAGTAAACTACACACAAAGGCTTCCAACAATTTACATCCACAACAATTAAACAAACTACCAATTTTATAATGAAGCAAAAATTAAATGTACAACATTAGATCTTTTATACTATACGAATTGATAAAAGATGTACAACAAATAAATTCATGAAACTAGAAGATTATTTCCACGACACACAACAACAATGTTTTTTAGTTACATGTGTCCCAGTTAACGAAGAAAAAAACTAAAATACCAAAGCATAATTCAACATGTTCAAAACCTTACAACAATATATATCACCTATCCAACCAAAATCATACTCTATTAAAAATTAGGGAGTATATTATCTTATACATAATTCACCAAAAAGTTACTGACATATAAAGAATAAAAAAATTAGTCACATATAAAGAAAGAAAATAAGAACAAAATAAGTACAACATTGAAATAGGATGTAAAAAAAAATAAAACCTTTGACAATCTTGAGCATCATCGTCATTTACAAACATAATTGATCTTCAAACATTGATTGAAGAACCACATGAATAGGCGTATAACAGATCTTGAAACATGTGTCCAACCATTAATTAAAAAAGACTTAATTGATAGATCAGAGAAGGGATTGAAGGGTATCATTTACAAAATTAGTTGAATATCTTCAGGATAGATCTTATAAACAACGTATGAAACATCATCAAAACGATTTTTATTCTTTTTTTTATCCATGGCAGTGGCGGCTTAGGATTAGGGTTGGAAGAGAGGTTTGAGTAAAAAAGTATGAGAGAGATCAGAGAAATTAAACGTGAAAGAGATTGTAACTGCACCTATTTTTGTGTGTTGGTGATGTTTGGTGGAATACCAAATTTACCCTTTAATTTAATAAAAAATATTAGACGAATTTCTTTTTGTTTACCATAATGCCATTTTATTTTCATCCATGGATTATTTTGATCAATGGCTAGTGTTGGTTCTCGCAGTTCTCGACATTTTTTTTGGTTCTGAAAATAACTCTTCACTATATATATATATATATATATATATATATATATATATATATATATATATATATATATATATATATATATATATACTACTGGCAAAACCCGTCCGATAGACGGGTATGACTTGTGGTTTTTATTTTTAGGATTTAGTAGAACAAATATATACTAAAAAGTAATTAAAAGTTAAATGAAACGGTTAAGATCTATAAATGATGTTACCATAATCCATAAAACGGCTAAAAGCAGGTAAGTATTTTGATTTTTTGTTTTTATTTTTAGGATTTAGTTGAACAAATATATACTAAAAAGTAATTAAAAGTTAAATTGGGTATCTCAACAGATGATTCGTCTTCTGAAGAATCATCATCTTCGACTGCATAGCCGAGGCTGGACCGCTACTTGGTGTCCGTAGATAAGCTCAATTAGGAGGCGTTGAACTTCCAACCAATGATCTTGCTGAGCTGCAAACTTATTCCATCAGCTTTGCTTATTGTTACAAGTTTCTATATCATTTTAGACCAATAGAAAATGTGTGCATAATGGTGTAAAATGATAGTGCGGGTAAAATAAATACACACGTGAAATAGCAGCCCCCGCGGTGAGATGAGGATTCTTTGTTGGCACTTCTTCCCGGGGCGTGATGGTATTCTAACCCAATGCTAATCTCATATTTGCATATCACACTTTGGTGTCCATGAAACTCTTCTAGGCTAATTAGACAGTCTGCGAATAAAATCTTTAGTAGTTTGTTGACTTGTGCTTGTGTAGGATATTGCTTCGTGTCAAAAGATGAACTGTTTGTGGCATCCGATGAATCAAAACTTGTGTTTCTAGTGATTGAGTTCATATATGATGATGATTCTGTGCAGTTTGTGTATTCAGGTTTAGGTTGAGTTTCAAGATTTTACGATTTTGGCACTTTTTTTTACAAGCAAGAATGCCAATCTTCATCTCTTTATTAGTCCGGCCAAGCAGATGGTGTGATATTAAAGACCACCTAGTTACATAATATACCAAATTAAATATTATTATTTTTTAAAAAAATGAGTTAATCATGCAAACTAATTAAAGTTGTTTACTTGTTGCCTAAAACGTCATGAAGCCGTTGTTTTTTATTATTGTTAGAAATATATTTATTTATGTTTAGTTGACATGACTTATAAATATCGTTGACTTATACAAATATTTTTAAAAGAATAGTACCAACGTTTGTCAAGTTTTTTGTGTTTGTTCCAATGTTCTTTGTAACAACATAGTATATGATTTAAACTCAAATTCGAAATAACACTTATTTATAAACAACGTTTGTAGTAGCATAGCCCGTCTGATGGGTGGGCGAGTCTTATGAATATCGTTGAAAGAATTAAGTTAATGAAAATAAGTTATAAACATAATAAAGTATTTATTGCATTAAACATTTCAATTATCTATTGAAAATAAGTTAATGTAACAAACGCTTCTTTATATACGGGTTAACTATTAACAATTATTGTTAACATCATACGTTTATATATTCTTTTTCATTAAAAAAAATTGTAACAAACACACAATTAAAAGGTACAAAGTTATTCATAACAATTAAAAGCTACAAAGTGATCCTTTTACAAAAATAAGTATCGCCTTACATCTTACATTGTAAAGAACAAAAAGAAATGAATGGTATACAAAACTACTGATTCTTCAAATAGCTACAACAAACGTATCCTTTTATTCATCCAAACTAATGTTTTTTAATCCTTGGTAAACAACGACTGCCACCTAAAAAATATGCATGGAATCAGAAATAATGTATTCATAAAGATATATCTGTGGAATGAATTAACTTAGAGCATTCCAGGTTTTCAAGAAAATAGGTACACGGGAGTTAGGTCTGTAACATCATCAACCCTTTGATATCTGAAGTGATCGTGCCCGTTTTCCTGATAAGAATGTGACTGAAATAGATTATGTTGGGTTTTAGGTTCCTTGGATAAAGAATTACTCTAAGTACTGGAATCACGGACAGGCTTGATGTAACCACGGACTGAAGAGTGTAACCACGGATGAAGACAACCGCGGCTAGTAGTATTATGTAATTGCTGATAGTATATAGTAAGCACTGCTAGTCTTGTATAGTCGGTTAGTTTATTGTATTAGATAAATATGTAGGAAATAGGTTGT